>PNEQ01133286.1:0-28895 GCA_003012365.1 Medauroidea extradentata | reverse complement strand
TTTCAGGTTTTTAGGGATGTACTGCATGCGTCGTAAAAATAGGAATGGTAACCATTCAGGCAGTGGACACTTTTCAGGTTTTTAGGGATGTGTTTCATGCGTGCTAAAAATAGGAATGGTAACCATTCAGGCAATGGACACTTTTCAGGTTTTTAGGGATGTACTGCATGCGTCGTAAAAATAGGAATGGTAACCTTTCAGGCAGTGGACACTTTTCAGGTTCTTAGGGATGTACTGCATGTGTCGTAAAAATAGGAATGGTAACCATTCAGGCAGTGGACACTTTTCAGGTTTTTAGGGATGTACTGCATGTGTCGTAAAAATAGGAATGGTAACCTTTCAGGCAGTGGACACTTTTCAGGTTTTTTGAGATGTCGATATTTGTGCTAAAATCCGTAATGGTTACCATTCAGACTGTGGATACTTTTCAGGATTTAATAAAGTTAACATTTTGGGTATAAAACCTGAATGGTAACCTTTCAGGCTTTTTCAGCGCAAGGGAGGATCTAAAATATTCTGAATGGTAACCATTCAGAATGGATACTTTTCAGTCGCCCCTTTATTTTCTTGTAGTTTCCACTTTAACAAAAATAATTGAAACCCATAATGGACACTTCAACAAATTCCACACACAAAACACTAGGGATGCCGTAAGTAAAAACAACCAAAAATATCCACCAAGCTAACTATCGGAACAAACCCAGGCAATTCAGACACCCCAACATTTGTACACGTCAGCCTATCCAACGGTAAATGAAAGAACAGCGGAACTATTGGCAAGATTAAACAACAAAACAAAACACGTCCATGTAAGACGCCGATAATGCTACTACTCACCCAGATGGCAAGAACAGGACAATCAACGGCACAAGAAAATAACACCTTCACACTTTTGACGCAATATTCATCATGACTTGCAGATTTCTTCATAAATAATGACGATGGACACACAAAATCTAATTTATCGGCGGATTCTTGAGTGGCGAATGGATTGAGAGTAGCGCGGTAATACTTCACACACGCGCAACACATGCTAATGAACAAAAATGTACTCATAACTAAACACAGATATTGATATCCGGCCCGGAGGACCAAAATGTAACGAGAATTCCGAACAGATCCACTCTAGAAGTATCGAACAAATAAGGATCAATGCTCCTTACACACCACTTACCACGTCACCATCTTGAGTAGAACTGCTTCTCAGTAGCAGAGGGGCAGGAGGGACTCCTTCCGGCGGAAGGATACAGATGCACAATATAGTTCCACAACTCTTGGTAACTGTGAGTAAGGTTACCAAACATCAGTGCTACAATCTTTTTTAGTGTAAGTTGAAAGCAGAGTACCCCCATGCCGCATCCCCGTGGATGCCAGAAAGAAGACAGTGCTACGTCACCGCATCATCCTGCAAGTAAGTTCTACAATTATTGTTAAGCAAGAGAGATGTGTGATTTTTGTTTGTGGTTATGTGTCTCATTTTACCCTAGCAACAATACGCTGGCAGTAGTTCAGTAAAGTATCTCCAACGGGATTTGAACCCGACACTTTCCCTTCAGCCACAGTAATAAATTGACATAGCTTAACAATTGAATTGGAATAGCAGACACTTCAGTAAAGTCAGTAATTTCTGAGCCAAGTAATTTACCTGTTTGTTTTGTTGTACCTCGTCTCTGCCCCGAGAGACATCCCCTGTCATGCAACAAAGTCCAAGCCAGGTTAGATGTCACGATAATTTCTCTGACGAGGAACCAGTAAGCAAGTGAGCAGTCCATGTAAGAAACCACAATGTTGTTGCCTTAGCAGAAAATGTCATTTCAGTACTTGGTATCGTGTTGTCTATTCTTGCCACAGTACGCTGGCTGTAGTTCAGTTGAGTAGCATACCCTGGGAATTGACCCAACACATCCCTGATACCATTGCTAATGACGAGAACTAATCAACTAATGTAGGAGCAGACTACTCTATATCGCTTGTCTAAACGTGCCAGCAAAAATCTGTATATACAACTCTGTTCTTTCATGTAAAAAGTAGGATGTGTTTTGCCAAATGCAGCAACAATACGAGCCTACAAAAGGACTATGGACATGAGGAATACCTCTTAAAGTAGGACGAAGAGCTGCCATTGTAAACTGTATATACCAGTGTGAAATGTGTTGTACTGTCAACCAGAGTCTAACCATGTTGTATTTTCAAGTTGCAGATTTGTGTAACAAGTGTATCACACAATTTTGGTGCCTGTCAAATGTAAGTAAAGCCAACAACATGTAAAGTAACCACTATGTAAAAGAACATTAGAAACCGCATATTTTAATTGAATCTCCTTCCCCAAGATAACTAGCTTTGCATTGGAGAGTTCAATACGTCAATACAGGGCACCGCGTGTGCACCTTAGGCTGAGGGCATCTCCAAGAGCAAGAGGCTGGGCGAAGAGAGGACAGCCACCCTGAGAGAGAGATGAGAGCTTCAAGAATCTACACCCGAAGAACATGGAGCAGAATAGTCCGGACGAGGTGTCGGCTGTTCTAGGAGGGGGGTTTGACGCATGCTCGCAGCGTCTTGAGCTGCGAAGCTGCCACCTCATCCTGCCCATTCCATATTCCTGCACCTATTGTTAATCCTGTCTAACCTTATTACTACCACACACGTCAGTGATCCCTAACATTACACCAAATATTTAATATAAGGCCTACCTAACCCTTCCTTAGTTATCCTTCGTTCACAAAAACCCCGGGCAAGGAAAATCTAACGTATTTTTTCTACGAGACGCTTTGCCGCCTGTAGACATGCCACCCGCAGCACAGAGACCACAGAGGAGGGAAGGACCACCCCCTCGCGCTTGAGCCGTCTCTCATTAGGCGAGTGGCCGGCCAATCACCACAGACCGCCCCGAGAAGGGTACAAAAGAGGGAGCACGAGCCACCAAAGAGCAGTTCATCTCCGAGTAGCGACCTGTTTGCTACTCTCTCTGAGCAGTACCCCTGCCATCACTGAAAGGTTCAGCTGCGGTAGATTTCTCTACCCTCATCGCTACCACAAGCTACAGCTCCAGGCCCGGAAGACCAGCGACCATCGGATCCCTTCCAGAAGCGACCATCACGACCGTGAGAGCCTTCTATGCCAGCTGTCCATCTTTGCCAACCAAGAGCCGCTTTCCGAGGCATCGTCACCTGCATCAACGACTCTCCCTATGGAAGATAGTGCTCTTTGGTTCCTTCTTACACGCTTTTCAGGATTTTTAAGCACTCTGTGTTTCAGTTTCATTGTTGGCGAATGCAAACAAACAACGCAGCAACATCATTAATTTATTTTCTTCACTTGGGGCCATACCTTCCATTGTTCACAAACCCCCTCCGCCTGCAAAACACCTGTGTCACATGTATCCCATACCATCGCAACGGGAGTTTGATATGACGTCATAATCATCCTACGACTGCGAGGAGGCGTAAGCTGCGTGCCTTCCAGATTTTCTACATTACGCCCTCTGGAGTTAGCACGACTACACTGTGCTCTTTCCGAGTGGTGTCGGGTTTTGTCTTGACTGGGAGAGGTGAAAAGGTATAGGGACGTCCTGAGGCGCACTCCTAGCGCTCCTCTACAAGTCCGCCTGACCAGCGCCAACAATAGTGCTGCCGCATTAAGACTTTACATGCCACAACAGGCGATCCTACGGGATATCAGATTCCAACAATCAGCTAGCCTTACCATTACATCTTCTCTGAGCGACAGTCAGTCTATACCTAAGAGGTCAGGTAGGAAGTTGAGGGCCCGACAGGAGTTCGCCAAGTTGGTACAGAAGGCACTGGAGGTTAGGGATCCTGAGACAGGGGTGTATTGGATCCAGAGGGAGGTTTCCGCCGTCGATCGACGAGGCACACCACTCAACGGCCACGCCATTCAGCTGGCATTACAGTCACCTGGTGGATCAGCCGTCCTTAGCACCTCTCCCTAAATACCCATTTCCGTCTCAACCCCATCCTCGCCTTGTGGACCCCCATCTGACGCACCTCCTAACCTAGGCACTTCCGTGCTATCCTGTCCGGGGTATCAGCGCCCCATTGTTGCCACTTCCTCCATTCCATCTTTAGCTACACCTACTGTGGAAGAGCAACCTCCAGTGCAACGCTAGTTTCTCTCGCTGTAATAGCCTTTACGAAATGGGGAGAGTCCGACAAGGAAGACGGGGGTCTACGCTTCGGAAGTGCATCCTGGGAGTGGAGCACGCTTCCTCCTAGCCATCGCGCCCTCGCCGACAGACTACCCGCTCCCCACCAGACGCGTGTGGGCTTTTACCACCAAGCACCACGTCAAAATATAAAAAGGAATATTACTCTTGAAGCACTATTTCACACGCACTGAACAACAAGGTGAGATCTAGCTCTTCTTATGCAGAAAGCCTGGCAACGACTCCACACGGTAGGTTATAATCATGCCCACAATTCACTTGCACATTAATAAGAGAATGGTAACCAACAAAAATGTGGTCTTGACAGACTGGCAGCATTTAAATGCAAACTGACACGTCTTCTGTGGTTTAAAGTCTCCGAGAAAAATAAACACATTTATTCCATATGTATAAGCCTAGGGCCCAAAAACACACTATAACAAACCAAATTATAAAGGTGCTGGTGAGGCCAGATACTTCACAGTATGTAAGTTTATAGACAGTCACAAAACAGTAAAGTGCAAATCAAAATGTTTACGACTCATTACTTAAAAACTAAGAGAGATACAAAAATTTCCTAAGAGGAAGATTTAGTCACAATTTATGTTTAAAATAAGAAAAGAAATATCTGGTACACATATACAAACAAAATAAGACGTAGAAAACTGAGGTTAACCGAACCCTTAATGGTTTTTAGTGTTGTATGATTACTGAAGATTATTGTAAGGTCTAGAATACAATAGGAAATAAAATTTAATTATTTTATTATCTTACAAGTACCCCATCCTGACTGAACCCGTTAGCGGCCAGGAGAGTAAACTTGTTATAACATGTACACAAATATTTAAGCTGCAGTATGTCTTCCTACCAGCTGAATTAACTGATCTGAATATTTTACCTACTGATCTATGTCAAGTCTTGTTCATAGCCTGATGCAGGTATTCATGTACTTGACCAAATGTGGCTATCAGTTTGCAGTGTTCTGCCCAGGCCCGTTTTGCTAGGTGCCCCACCCGGCTAGTTTTCATTACCACCCGGCTAAGAAAAAGACATTCCCATCAAACCGTCAAGCTTATTCCACGATCAACCCGGCAGGTCTCATTAGCCACCCAGCTCTAAATTTTTGCTGGGGAGAACACTGAGTTTGGAAAAAAAAACCTGGAATCTCAGCCAAATGTTTATAGTACTTCTAAACGGCAAATAATAGTGAAAAAAAAAATTCCATTATTGCAGTAAGATAACCGAGACGTGTTTCCAACACAGCAGTTTGGCTAGAACAATACTGTGAGCGAGAGAGCAAGACCCTCCTCTTGGTGAGTAAGTATTACTAGTTCCATGTAATTTAACACCACATCCAGATACTGTATGTCGATTCCTCAAGTGTACTGACCTGCATAGAGTAGAACAAACAACATGTACACAATCTGCTGCAGACATATTTATATTCACTACAAAACAAGTCATTATACATTTTGGACATCACTGTAAAAATTATATTCGAGTAGCGCCATTACTAAACAAATAAGCTTCATTACAACATTCTAAATATTCAATAGTTTTTATTTACCCTAACAATGCAATCTAAGGTTCAGACACACTATAGAAAGGATATCCATGAGTTAAAGTAGATGTATTGTATAGAACTCTAACGTCAAGTAGAGGCATGAGTTTAGACAAGAGGCACTTGTTGGCTGACTCTGTAATAACGGGATCTCCGTCGCTACAGACGGGGTTGTGTCTTGGTAAACATAGAGGCAGACTCTGCAATTAATAACGTCTATTATGGTACCGCACTTTTGAACAGGAGGGCTATGAAAGCCACTTTCCCTACAGAACAATCTCTTAGTACTTGATACTTTGCAGCAGTGCGGCTGAATAAATCGACAAGAGGAATTTCTTTCCACAGCATAAAGTAAATGGTGAGTGTGGACGGCTTGTTTCCACTTACGTATAGGGAGTTCTTACAACTGTTCTCTCCCAACTACCGTGTGGTCTGCAAGATGGCAGGAAACATTCTGTTGTCATGTGACATTGCCTGCGATAGGGCTTGGGACAGTATCAAGTAAGAATGTGGACCAGAGTGTCTGGTAGCATATCCACGTGACTAGACCACCAAGTTGATTAGCAGCTACCTTCTTTGTTATCACTAGCCTACATAGCTAAACTTAACGGACATATTCGTCAATGTTGGCACTAACCTCCTTCACAAGCAGCTTATCGCGAACTGACACACGTTTACTAGACTTGGTCTGCAGCTGACCATCATCTTTCTTCAGTTTCCTTGCCAGGCTAAACATATCCTACCTGCAACAAAACAACAAACTGTGATACATCAACTATAGGCAGTTCGGGATAAAGTGAGCACTCAAAAAAGCCCTGCTTAGGTAGTATTTTCATACCAATTCGTATCTTTCCACGTGTAACGGTTAACTACGGGAAACGTACAACTTCCCTGGACATGTCACTTGATGTTTGCGAGTGTAAGATAAATTGTGTTGCCGGTAGGTGCATATATAAATTTATTTAAAAAAGTGTATTAATTACATAAAATACAATTATATCGATTTTGGTTTATTTTGTTTCAGTATCGTTGCATTTAAATAGGAAAATGCATGGAACTATATTACGTAATTTCGTTGCCAACCATACAAGCAGTAAGGCAACTATAGTTAATGTTCAATTATATGCAGTAATGGCTGGTTATATTTTTCAAAGGTAAAATTTTTAGTGCTCACTTTATTCGAAACGACCTATACCAGCGAATATTATCAAGATCATTATTATGCAACCTAATACTATTTTCTATTTTACTGATTTTAACTAGAACAAAAAATTTAGAGATTCAGGTAACACAGTTAACTGTGTTTAACAAAATAACGTGAAATTTTAAGATTTTGCAATTGATATCACCTACCTAATTTCTCTTCTATATAATGTCAGAAAAAAAGTAAGGTGATTATTAATATTGGGAACTAAGTTACGACAGGCTAGCAGTCCATTATCTCACAAACAGTACGTCCGATAATATCAGGGTAAAATATGTACTGGGCAAAGTTTCAAGGGCGGACTGAATCACGAAACTTACGCTGCCTGGAATCAGCTGGAAACTGGAGGAAACAAAGACAACTTAACTATGTCAAATGAAACTACAGCACGCAATTAGTTCTTATTAGCCCAGCCTAAGTGCACTGCTGCTACTGCTGTTTTGATAATATAAAACTGCCTGGAACATCTAATGTTACAGCAAGCCACAACACGTTAGCTCTAAATAGTGCGTGAAATGCAACACTGAGCAGTAAGTGTATGTCCTCACCACATCCCCACCATTTGTCCTGTCCAGTCAAACAAGAGGTGTTTAGATAGTAAACTGTGAAAGGTGTCTCGCATCCACATTATGAATTAGTTTAGTAAGCAAGGACGTATGCCCATAAAACATTCATTCTAATGACATCTCACTGCAGCATAGTTTCAATAATCTTAAATTAGTTCATATTATTTGTGCAGTAACGGTGCAGTCAAACATAGAGAATTAATGCTCAGTAAATGTCACTGGAGTTACAATCAGAGCTGGTTTATGCAACGAGCTGTCGGTATCGACCACCCTGATCTCAACATGTTGACGCACTGCCGATGTAGTGCCTAGTCTAGTTTGACTCCCATCCCAATTAATGTAGTACAGGTATGCCAAGTATTACTGTGCTGACAGGTACAGAGATTGTATGTATTAGTACTACGATTGTGTGTTATTTTTGAAAATGAATGTATGTGCCAGGAAACAACGGCAGAAAGAATGAACTCTATTATAAAAAAGACCCAGAAGTTGCTCACAATCTCAATATTTAGTCTCTTCTAACGCCACATCTACTGGTACTCGAGAGAATGCGTTACTGGAGCGTTTTATACCTACACCACCTTGACAAAATACACACTTGACTTCAGAGAACTTTCACTTGATACGTTGAGGAGTTTCAGTAAGTATATTGTCATCCATCCAGCATAGTTTAGCCTCTTTCTCACACACACACACGCACGCACGCACGCACACATGCACACACACACACACATATATATAAAAAAAGCTGGAATAATTATCTCTAAGAGTATACGTATACATACAAATGTCACTTGATCCTGTAAACTCTGCTAAATAACTTGTAGATGTTAACAAGGTTGAGCTGTGCTCTCTGTGTTTTCCTGAGGGTTTTACGAGAATATGAGTTTTGGAATTGAGAGCTTGATTTTCCTTGTGGAGTGTTAGTGAATGTCGGTGCTAGGGCTCCCTCATTCGACTTCAGACCTGTCACTCCACTGGCCATGGAGGGGTAGGCCTGGGGGAGGAGGGGAGTGTCTGGTTCCTGTGGCCGGCACTAGGGACGTTCTAGTCGGCGAGTCAAACTGGGAGGGGCACTGGAGATAGGTGCTCACTCTTTGGTCGGGTTTGAAGCAGTCAACACCACAATTGGGAGTGGAAAACAGTTTAATTCTACTGGTTGGCTAGTGGCAGAGCAGAGGAGGATTTCGTCAGCACAATGAAGGTAGCTGTTAAGGTTCCATGATCGCCGAGTGCGCGAGGGAATGGAGAAGCCACCTAAACTACATTTGGTAAATGTAGCGACTGTGGGAGTAGCAGTCTTTGGATGTTAGTGAGTTTGACTTTAAGTACGTCCGGTGTTGACGTCTTGAATGGTGTTACCGTGAGCACGATGCTCGCTGTTTTCCTCAGCTTGATCCGAGGCCTTAACGAAGGTCCGCACATTTAAGGCTTCCTAGTCTTTGTTTCTTCTGGTGAATGGAAGAGAGCCCTACATACATGACTAATTACAGAAGAAGTAGGCTTCATTATTGATTTGGTCTTGGGATACACAACATGTGATACATAACTATGCTGCGAAGTGTGTAGTTTGAATGGAAGAAAGGGAACATGAGAGAAAGTGTGTGTGGTTAGTGTACTTCACGATAAGATATTACTTAGAGAGAATTTTGTAAGGATTTGGACGTAATCTGGTACTTTGTGGTGTTTTTTGTTCATGAAATGTAACGGGATTGTAACCTGTATTCGAGGAGTGAATACAATAATCTTAAAATTACTGGAAGTTCCTTTTCGTGCACATGGTATGAAAGTAACCTTTATCTCTAATTGCTATAAACATGCATTAGCTGATATATATATTCTCTATGAGTCTTGCCCCGTCTACATGTGTGTTGAGGAAAATGGGAAATTTACACGAAGGCTGGAGCCTTGATAAGTAAATTGGGCCAAATTGTGGGTACAAGGTTGCTGTACCACTGATAAAACTGTGTTGTTTCCCATGCAAACATGATTGTGTTTCTTTCCACAGTGGCTTTAAACTTGAACCTTCTAAAACATTTCTAGAGTATCTTGAGATTGCTTACCATTAAGTTCTATAACTTGTTTTTCTTAATTCATACTATTTTGTACTTCTAGGAATTTCTGTAGTTGGCAGATTTCTAAAGTTAGCAAAAGTAATATGTGAAGTCTTTTACATCTGTTAAAATGCTTACATGTATGTATGTATACCACCAAGAAATCCTTGTATTGAACAAGTTGCAAGAACTTCTCTCTTATGCTAGATACCTGAACCGTCCAGGGGCCCCAAAAGATGCTAATTATATGTGTAATGATCCAAAGCAAATAAACAGATTGTTGAAGCGAGGGCTATCTTGTTTTGGATAGTGATCACAGGTTTTGTGACAGCAAGGTCGTAATGAACTAATATCAATCTTTGTCCACACTCAGCAGCTATGTGTTGATATATTCATAGTTCCCAATACATCATAACGTACTGGAGACAAAGTGATGTATCTCGTATAGCCTAGCTTATCTTTTGTTTCACAGATGTGTGTCTTCTATAACTTTCAAATTCCAAATGTGGTTAGTTTTCATCTTTAGAAATATACGAGTTCTTTAATTTTTGCTACTATTGACTAAAAGTTCAGAAATCATGTCAAAATTAAAAATGTTTGTTTGTAAGTTCTAGTGGAAAAAATTGAGTGGGATATACTTCAGGAAAATTATGACTCTTTTTTATAGGCCCAAAAAACCCTTGGTCTTGCATTCAGGTAAACAGTTAATTTGTTTCTTTCTGTGCATATAGAATTTTAACTACATGCAAAGTGATATCGCTTTTAATCATATACATTTTGAAAAGAATGCTATAAAAGTTAAAATTTTTTTAAACCTTATTAAATAAGAAATTTTATTTTAACAAAAACGTTTTCAAAAGCATTATAATTTTTGGGTAAATTATGGCTAAAATTAATACAAAATCAATCGGAACAAAGTTAAGCCAAAAAAAGTACAAGAACAAAAATTATTTCTCATTAAATTTAAAACAACCTGAAAAAAATTAATTGCAACAGCATTAACGAAGGAAGAGTAGGCTAAATTAAATGTGGCAACTACATAATACCGTAGCAGCCATGTTGACGATGTGATTACTCAGACTGGAATTTTGAAAAGTCTCTCTTTTTAGACATCCTTCATGCTGGAGCTGAAAATACATGCAAAGCTTGTGCATTCTCTGCGGTAAACAAAAGTGCCCTGACTCTTGGACTACAAGCTGGAGTCACATTCCGGAGGATCTGGTTCAACCCCTGACTACAGTCATCCTGATTTCTGGCTTCCATGGTTTCACAAAATCGCTGGAATCGAACGTTGCGACACAATTTCAAATGAGCTTGCTGATGACGAGACGTAAAGCCTACATACCTTACCTTATATATCACACTCATGTTTTATTATCGTTCAAAAGCTAGCATTGTGAACGTCTGTCTGAGTGAATGGACCCTGTAAGCGAATGTAGTTTAGTTTATTCATATAATAATAATAATAATAATTTATTTTATTCAATGTATTGTACATCTATTGTACGCATTGTACACTATTTGACAAATCCTTTTCATTGTGAAAATGAAACCACAGGATGCTAATAAATTAATAAATAAAATAAATAAATAAATAATATTTATAAAAACAACATATAATGGTGAACCAACCGGTGGCCAGCTGTAACCTCCTCCTCAGTCCCCTACCAATCCCCGCCTATCATCACAGATGGTTAAAAGTTCAGTTTGTCTTCACCAGCCTGCCCTTGCCTCCTCCATTTATCCTTTACCCACATTGCTGCCCATCTTTGCATATTCTTCAGCTCCAGCACTTCCAATTCCATGTACAGGTCGCACTCTGCTTCCACATACTCTTAACACTAGTCGTACTACTGTCAATACACCTTTTCCTTCACTGCACTACTAACACCCTTCAATACCCTTCCCAGCATACCCAATGCCCTCCTTCCCTTCGTATACCACTCTCCTTAACTTGATGGTATTTAAGGCATGCACAATATGAAACTGAGTATTCCAGTAACAATTTTTCCTAACATCCCAATAAATTATTCAGAATGTGCCTATGTACTTTCAACAGATAATTTTTCCATACACTATAACACCAGTTAAAAAATAAACACACAGTATTTAATTTTTAGACTTACTACCTCTTTCTGCTTTGGTGGTGGCCACGTTACAAAATATTGTTAAATCTGACATTACACCACCAAAAGAAACTGACGGAACGACCACTAATGCCGGAATCACAATGGTGTGGGAGAAATAACGCGAAGAACGAAAGGTAGTCAACCAATAAGTGTTGAGGTTTCTGCAACATCAGCATGTTTGTTTCGACGTTGACTGACTCACAACTTTTGTTATTCATGTTATGTCTGTCTTGTGACTGTGATTCCACCAGGACAGCGGGTTGTTGGCGGAAAACTCTCCCTCGTATATATATTAAGTTGTAATGAGATGATTGGAGTCTTCCTCAAGTGGCGGAGAAAGAGGGTAAAAGTGGGAAACTCCTTATCGCAAGAAGGAGAGGTTACGTCCAGTGTGCCATGAAGAAGCGTGCTGGGGCCCTTCAGTACTCTCCCGAGCAAAAATTGAGAGCTGGGTGCTTTATGAGACCAGCCGGGTGGATTGTGGAATAAGCCTGATGGTATTTATGGGAATGCTTGTTTCTTTACCGGGTGGTAGAGAAAACTAGCTAAGTGGCCTGGGGAAAACACTGCCCTTTCTGTTTATAATAATGACAATAAGATGTGCACGGGAATGAGTGGCAAAATAAGATTGTTTCCCGATGATTGCATTTTATATGTAAAGGTGGGTGGAGGGAACAAGATGTGAAGTGTTACTGATAGAATATGATTGTGGGCAAATGAGAACAAAATTAAAATAAATGTGAGAAAGACAAAGATACTTAGGTTTATGAGGAAGAAGGTTAGAATTATGGGCGTGTATAGGAGGGAAGGGCAGGAGATAGAGGAAGCTTCAGAATACAAGTATCTACAAATAATGTTAGAGTGTCATAGGGTGGAGAAGGTAGGCAGAGAGAGAGAGAGAGAGTGGTGTCTAAAGAGAGAGAGGTTCTAGGAATTCTGGGAAGGGTATTAAAGGGCATTAGTAGTTCGTGCGTGAAAGAAAAGGCATAAAGTAGGCAAAATTACAATGGTACAACAAATGTATGCGCAGCAGAGTGGGACCCGTACGTAGGGAGTGAGAGATATTGGTCAGCACACAACATCGAGGTCTTTAGCGCTGGTGAGGAGTAACATTAGGTGAGTATGGAGCAGTGCCAGAATGAAAGGGCGGAGGAAAAGGAAGATCCCAGAGAAAATGTGCCGACCAGCAGCATCGTCTGGCACGATTCCCACAAGCAAAAATCAGGGGATCGACACTGTCTGGAATCGAATCCATACATGGAATTGAAGGCACGGGAGCTCGAGAAGGTGCAAAGTTGGGCACCACGGTGGGTGAAGGATGTATATGGTGAAGGCAAGGACAGGCTGGTGAAGACGAAGGAACTTTCAGGCATTTATAATGCTAAAGGAAATAGGGTGGAACTCATTAAAACACAGGAAAAGATGGGAAAGGCTGGTCAGGGTGTACAAGGTGGTGAATAGAGAGTGAGGCTGGAGTAAGTTAGGCTGCCTGCTAACTAAGGCTGTGTCTAGAGGAAGAGAGAGCAACAGCGACAAGATTCAAGAGATGAGGAGTAGAACAGAGCAGAGTAGGGAGTAAATGCTTAGGAGACTGGTGAGGGAAGGGAATTTTCTTTCCAAGGAGTTGGTGACAGAGAGGGGAGTTGGATAGGAGCAGGATACAGCTTGCCACCTCAAGCGTTGCCCAATAGCAAGTTATTATTACTATTATTTTTACATCGTGAAGAAATTACGTCTTCCAACTATTAAATTCGCCCGCAGACATTAAATACGAAACTATCAATAATTTAGGCCGAGCCTACAGTCACCGCTTACTTTCAACTGCAAACTGTCACAGAACTAATAGTTCAATGGTCAAACAATATAGATATCTTTTTTTCCTTTTTTACTACAATTACAATGAAAACCCCTGCCAAAGCTAATGAAAGAACACACATAAACACCTTACAGCTAGGTTAGGTTAACCTACGACTCTCGGATAACAAAACATTAGCATTTATGGACACACAATTTTATATTATACATAAATCAAAAATTATCTTAACCGAATGTACTGATTTTAGAAATAATCATATAATTACTTATGTTTCTTCCAAGTTACAAAATCATATTGCTATAAAAAATGGCCACTCACTTCACATTTCTGTCAGCAATTGTCATTTGTAACAAACTGCCAGCGTCCGTGTGATTTAAGTAAATGTTTTACTAAAATAAAATGATTTAATTAGATTATTGACTTATTTTCCCGAAATCGCAAACAGGTTTCAGTGTTGCAGTGACATTCGAGATTACTACTGATGTCTATGGTATTCGCCGAATGACTGTACATATCAGCTGTGCGAGTTTTGAAGCGAAGAATGTGCGAGACAGTGGGATATATATTTATTGTTCAGTTTGGTATTGTGCTGTTATGTACGGTGATATAATTGCAAGCGTGTATAATGTATGCAGTGAAGAAGCTACTTTAAGAACAGTCGTGGTCGAGCGTTGTTAAAATGTGTTGGCAGTTTGTTTATATTAAGGAGAGGTTATGTTGATTTACACTGTGCTAAGGTAAACGTGCATGTAAACAATGTACAGTTTCGAAGGAGAGTTTCGTCGCAGGCCTCAGCAGAATCTTGCTGGAGCGAGCAGAAAACACGAAAGGGACGAGTTACTTCACAAAGCACAATTTGAGAGACAAAAACGCGAGGTCAGTACAGTACTGTAAACTGTTGATTTTAGAGGCATAGGCCGTGTTCGAATTGGCCTTATAAGGGCCATTACCACGCTTCAAGCCGCTGTTCGAATTCACAGTAAGGGCTCATATGCACCCTAGAATGTCCCCTTCAGCTAAGGGGACGAGCCACTTACCCTTCTCGTGGCCTACGTCCGAATTCACAAAATACAGACAACTTCATTAAGGGAACAAGGGCATAGGCCTCAAGGGGAAGTGATCAAGGGCATATTGCACTGAAATCGAACTTGGCTATAGTTCATTGGTGAAAAATGGTTCTGAAGTGATATAAGTATTCCTACGCAAATAAACCTACACTAACCTAATATAATTTTTTTTACGTAAGATGACTACTAACCATTGTAAAACCATTTTTGATTTATAAATTGTGCCTCTAAAATTAATAGTTTGGCCGGTATAAAATGAGTAGCTACTCATAGTTACCAGACCCTCCCTTATTTACCTGACAGTCCAACCTCCCTCTTCATTTATCATTCTGTGTGCACAAACCAGCTTTCCACAAACCACCTATCCTTCACAGGACTCCATTAAATTTCCTTCATCAGTAAAGACCTTACATTTTCCCATGGCACCCCTCATGTAAGTGTCTGCCCTCCGATAGACTTCCCCCACTTTCACCTTCTGGCGCAGATTCCTAAGGAAGTCCCTAATCCAGTCAACTACTCAATATTCTATGTGAACCTTGTCTTCTCAAAGTCTATGAAGCATGGCGCCATCTGCTTCCCTTATCAACTGTTCGAACTAGATGTTGCAATGAACCCGCCAACAGGCCAGCATCACAAACTTCCGCCAGAAATAATGCTTTTTGGTTTGATTTATTGTGACAGTTGGATCTTTTTGTGTACCTACAGTTGTTTACCAGAAAGATATTGGGCAAGTAAGTGCCTTTTGTTTACAATATAATGAGAAATCCGCTACGTGTTCCCACCTTCAGGCAAGGCCACATTGTGTGTGAGAGGACGGCCCAGGCTGCTCGACTAGCAAGATTTGCCTGTCGCCCTCCGACCTGGAAGAATGGATCAGGTGAGGGTGAGGTGGGTGTGGTGCAGCGACGGAATGAGAAGTGGAGAGAAACAGGAGTTCCCCGAGAAAATCAGCTAGTAAATGGCAATGTTTGCCACGTTTCCCACATGCAAAAATCAAGGACCAAACCAGCTAGGGATCGAATCCGCTGGGGATCGGCCCCTGGATCGCCAAGGTGGGAGGTGAGAGGTCTGACGGCACGCCACCGTTGATCCTAATAGCTATAATATACAAGAGAGTTATTACATTGTATATAAGATAGTGTGTGGGAACTAGAAGACATGAAACATTTTACAATAATTATAGTCAGCTGGGGCTCTTAATCTGCTTGTAAGCCCATGTCTGCATTCGTCAGATTCCACAAGACAGAAAAAAGGCAGGAAGCTGGCAAAGAAACAAAGTACAACACTAAACAAATATTTTCACAGATATACCTTCATGGACAGAAATGTCACTTATCAAGCATTTAAAGTTCTTCAAGGGTTTTTATTGAGTATTTGTCTAGTATGTAGTAGGCTTATATAGCTACAGTATTGCATAGTTATTCATCAACAGATTTCAGTTTCCTTCATTTGTTGGTTGCCTATCTCATCCTGCTGGATGATGTTACGAACCCGGCAGCTCATCCTGTGTGTTGTGTGTGGGTGTGTGTGTATCTGAGGCATGCTGATTGGCCGGAACCAGATCACCTACTTACTATTTGGAGTGGACAAGTTCATCATTGTATTACCCAGCCTGCTCTGTGCCCATCACAGTAGGTTGTTCGAGCGACCTATGACTTCTGCCATTTTCCTGCTCTTTTCTTGCTTTTTTTCAATTTGAGCGTTCGTCTGGCTGGAAGTGTTTTTTGATAGGCTGTTCGGATGTCGAGTGCACTGACGAATAGCAGAAAGCGCAGTGAGATCGAGGGCAGTAAAAAGGCACGAAATTGGAATTTTTGTTTACAAGTGTGTTTGGAGATTATAGTTTGGTTGATCAGTATTTTCGAAAAATGTTTAGCTATCTTACGAAAAATGTGGGAAACATAGTAAATGATGATAGTAATAATATAGTAACTTATGTATTTATTGTTGTCTGTAAGAAATAAAAATACGGTATGATTTTGGTAATTTTGCTCTTTTAGTACAAGCTGTGTTTACCCCAAGTAGATTTTACTAACTAGGTTACGATTATCTAAAACCTCGGGAATTTAGGTACAAGTTACGTTAACCGGTCGGCCGGCAAGTCTTTGTAAAATCAAATCGCTAGAATATACTGATGCACATTTTTCTTGCTAATAAACAGAGTGATTTTTTTATTAGGTAGCAGCATAATCCTGAATGTCGTAGAGGAAATTGAAGTGTTGCATGATCACTGATACTCTTTAGCGACACATTTTTTAAGAGACTCAACTTTAAAATCAAATTCCACAGTAGATAGGAGGTGAATTTTTTTGAAATACGCGTCATGATATATAGGCCTAACATATACATCCACCCAAATTAATAAATTTTAATTTAGTGGGTAGCAACTTGATTCTGAAGAAAATTATATGTTTATTCATTAATTTACTTATTTAATCATCAGCCGATTAATATTCGTTGAAAACATTTTGCAGAAAAAATTCTTAAGTGCCTGAAAATGCCATACTCCAGAAAATTTCTTCTCAAAATTACGATCAGCTGATTGACAAACAACACACTTAGTATATTTTGGCGTTCGACTGGAGCAAGAAAATGGCAGTGCCATTCCTGCTCTTTCCTGCCATTTTCCTGCCCCTTACAATTCTCAACCTGCTCTCGGTGGCAGAAATCTCAGGTCGCCCGAACAAACCTAGTATTTCATCAGAGGGGTTTTCTCCATGATTTCCTGCCGTGTACTCTTCCTGTCGTCCCACGTGTCACTCCTCAACACTTCTTGCTAGCCGGCCCATTCTTACTTCTACCTTTAGCACCATATCTTGTCTGATGTATCAACTGCACCACTCCAATTAGGCTGCAGCTATTTCCTATCCCAGCACACTACCCTGCCCCCCCCCCTCGTTCATGTCACATTTTTCTCTAGCTTTTGGTTTTTGGCAGGTTTCGAGGAGTCATTTGATTTTATAATAATATTTCAAAATCATAGAGAGTATCAGAAGAAAACTTTATGTAGGCCTACCTAATTTACTTTGGGCAAGAGGTAAAGATTTGTTGAAAAGAACTGATATAATTTTCAAATAATAAGAGCTGAGGCTTGTTATTCTACCTCTACTTAATATCTTCCTGATGGTATGACGTTTCTGGCGGATAAATTCCGATAAGCCATGGTAGTTTCTGCAATCTTATCGGGCTATATTCTTGCCTGTATTTTCCAGCAATGACAGTGAACAATTCTGATTGACAAACTGTACTATTGTAGACATACGCCGTTGCGATATAAATTATGTCGTCCCAGAATGGCGTATGTCCGCAATAGTACAGTTTGTCGTTCTGTCCCATTGCAAGAATCGTTCAAAGACGTTAACAATTTTGATTGTTACTGCTATGTTGCAAAAGCTTATTTCTACTGACAGCTATGGACTCTATGCTCTTGCAATGACCATCAGCTGGTCAAGTCTGACAGTTGTATTATGTTCTGCCATTTTTAATTCTTCTATTTTATTAACTCTTTTACCTAAAGTACTAGTGTTGTAATTGAACTTCTGTTTTAATATTTTTATTTAATACTATCGTATCAATTAGTTTAAAGTTTTTTTAGGGTTGGCCTACTAAAATTTTTTGTTCCATTCGACATGTGTACATAGTCTGCATAGTTCTAGGCTGGGCTCGCCTGCTTGTGTGCTTTATTTGCTCTGTAAAATACCTACGTAGTAACTTAACTGTATTTAATTTCAGTTTTTATCGTCTTCCAGTTCTATCAACAGAAAAAAAAAATTGATTTCCATTGTTTTTATGTTGAAGTGAACTTGCGTTGTGTGTGGTCGTAATAAATGAACGGGTTGTGGATTATTCTGTAATGTGGCAATAATGTAAATGTTGCAGTTAAAGTGACAGTTTACTGTACTGTATTGTCGGCTGCACAGGAGGTGAGGAGACAGTTCACCAGCAGTATACAGATCCAAGCAGCCGTCCGCAGTTTCCTGGTGAGGCAACGCGAGAAGAAGCTCCAACGTCGGGCATTTGACGAGCTGCTGCAGCGTCACATAGGGCAGCACGTTTTACCTGACAGCTCCCTGGCCACGCTCACCTCCCAGCTACTCTTCTTCTACTCTGAAGAGTTTGACGGAGGCAGGCTGGTGAGTTGTTGTATCGCTGCCTGATGGTTGTCGAGGGACTTGTTAACTATGTTACTATCCAAGTAGGCTGCTCGCCATGCTATGGTAGGTAGTCGCGGCCAAGTTGAAGAATGCCGTAAGGAATTGAAGGCTAGGTTTCTTCCCGAGTCCTCTCCAGGGGGCAAATACCCATGGTGGAAAGACCTGTCTGGAATTAGCTGTAGTATCTATTGACTAACTAGACAGACTACAACAGTAGTGGCAGGCAATGTAGTAACGTTGGTGCGTAGCTTCTGATGTGGGCAGTAGTTGTCTTACAAGGCAAGAGTATAAGTTTTGTACAGTAACTGGAGGCCTGCTTCTAGCTTGGAACCAACCATGTATCCTTCCACCAAACGTCAACAATAACGTTGCCATGTGACTGCTGCACAGCAATGTTGTTGTAGAGTATCTGTCAAATAGGCGAGTCACAAGGACAAATATTACATTACATTGTAATTTCAATCAATGACTCAATAGTTGAGTAGAAAAAAAGTTTTTACTCTGTGGTCAAACAACTCTAATATATAAAAAAAAAAAAATTCATGACAATTTGTAAAAAGAAATAATTAAAAAATAGTGCCACACTTGGACATTTTGACACACGTTATCTACAAAATGTTAAGGAATATTCATAACAATTGTTGCGACCAAGTTCGGACAATATAGTTAGCAGCACAAGATATTAACATATGCCTACCGTGAGAGAGGATGACTTTGGACATGCTTTTATACTATTTTTATTTTACATTATTGTTAGCTATTAATTAAATGTAAGGTAGCTATTTACTGCTTGGAATTTATAGCAAGCAAATTTCCTTATTCAGGGCTACCATATATACAAAAAGTTAATTTTTTTAATGCACCAAAGTCATCCCATGTGCCCAAAATTACCCCTACTTACGGCAAATTTAAATGTTTCTAAACAATGTATTACGACCCTTAACATTTTAAGGTTACTCATTTCAAATATTAATAAATAAGTTAATATTGCAAAAAGAATACAGGTAAGTTTATATCCAGCGCAATAAGAAAAGGTACTGAAAATATTTTTTGTACAATTCCAAGTAGCCTACATGCCTACTACAAGAAATGTAAATTCTAAATTTCTACCATTCTAATGGAGCAATGATCGCAATACTAACGACACTCACACTTGAAGAAAACCTTAAAAAATTAGTATGTACTTTATTACTTTGTATAATACGGTCTGACATACTTACATACATAATAGAATGGGTCGCGAAATGAAATTTTTCGAGCATTAAATTTTAAAATGACTTAAAAGTTGACTATTTGTATGCTAGTAAACTGAAAATACATAGAAATAATTTACTATTCTAGTCGTAAAATGTTCAATTTTCTTTAATAACAAAACCAACCAAATTGACTTTTATCTTAAATATATACTGATAATTATTTTATATCACGTACTATGACTTTGTTGCCTGATGCCGGAAACAAATAGCTGTATACCATACAAGCAATGGTGTGAACAACAAATAGCTGTATGCCATACAAGCAATGGTGTACACAACAAATAGCTGTTTGCCATACAACCAATGGTGTGCACAACACATAGCTGTTTGCCATACAACCAATGGTGTGCACAACAAATAGCTGTATGCCATACGACCAATAGTGTGCACAACACATAGCTGTTTGCCATACAACCAATGGTGTGCACAACAAATAGCTGTATGCCATACAACCAATTGTGTGCACAACAAATAGCTGTATGCCATACAAGCAATGGTGTGCACAACACGTAGCTGTATGCCATACAACCAATGGTGTGCACAACACATAGCTGTTTGCTGTACAACCAACGGTGTGCACAGTGAATAGCTGTATGCCATACAAGCAATGGTGTGCACAACAAATAGCTGTATGCCATACAAGCAATGGTGTGCACAACAAATAGCTGTATGCCATACAACCAATGGTGTGCACAGTGAATAGCTGTATGCCATACAAGCAATGGTGTGCAAAGTGAATAGCTGTATGCCATACAAGCAATTGCGTGCATAACAAATAGCTGTATGCCATACAAGTAATGGTGTGCACAACAAATAGCTGTATGCCATACAAGTAATGGTGTGCACAACAATTAGCTGTATGCCATACAAGCAATGGTGTGCACAGCAAATAGATGTATGCCATACAAGCAATGGGGTGCACAGTGAATAGATGTATGCCATACAAGCAATGGTGTGCACAGTGAATAGCTGTATGCCATACAAGTAATGGTGTGCACAACAATTAGCTGTATGCCATACAAGCAATTGCGTGCATAACAAATAGCTGTATGCCATACAAGCAATGGTGTGCACAGTGAATAGCTGTATGCCATACAAGCAATTGCGTGCACAACAAATAGCTGTATGCCATACAAGTAATGGTGTGCACAACAAATAGCTGTATGCCATACAAGTAATGGTGTGCACAACAATTAGCTGTATGCCATACAAGCAATTGCGTGCACAACAAATAGCTGTATGCCATACAAGCAATGGTGTGCACAACAATTAGCTGTATGCCATACAAGCAATGGTGTGCACAGTGAATAGATGTATGCCATACAAGTAATGGTGTGCACAACAATTAGCTTTATGCCATACAACCAATGGTGTGCACAACAAGTTCACTACAATTTTGAAGCTCATGTTGTATCTGGGTCATTTCATATCAAATACAGAGGGCCATGTGCTTCAATGTCACAGATTTTGTTCATATGTTTGTTCAATGTAGGTACGTATAAAATAAGAACAAAATTTTTTTTTTCAGAATTTTTGCAGGAAAACCTGAGGAACGAGAATTTTTTTTAGTTTTGAAGTCTTGCAGCAATTTATATTTTACATAAGTTGACTGAAATTGTAATTATTTTGGTTTTTGAGCTATCAGGTTCATTTATGTGTCAAATGAAAGATAGTTTTCACCTCTTTTAAGTACACAAAGAAAATATGCAAGAAAATAAAATTCAAAAAATTTATTTGCATACAATGCAAATTTTTTAGTTTTTACAAAATTTGCTATTACTCGTAAGTTACGAACATAACACCTTTGAAATTTTTTCTCTACAATCATCTTACCTCATTTTAAATGTAGTAAAAAAGTTAAGAGGGTGTTTTTCATTGTTTAAAAAATATAATTTTTTAAATTTACTATATTGTAGCAGTATTTATGTATTTGCAGGAAGCATTAAAAATGATATCAACATATAAAAATGTACAAGACTGAAAACAACAGGTTATCATAAAATAATTAAAATACTTACTTTAGTTAGTTTCCTTTCTAATGAAAATTATCTACTTATGTACACAAAACAAATACACAGTGCAAGTGACATAGCCTTAGAGGAAGGCTGAATACGCTGCCTTGCCATATCATTGCATAAGGATTCCAATGGTAAACAGAAATCGAATTATCTCTGCCATTTCTGAAGATAAAGTTTTGAAACATAGACCATATTGCAGGTTTTGAATAGTTTTATATCGCTACGTAAAATAATTGGTAATTTGAAAGTTAGAAAATCCCTTTTTCGTGAGTTTAAATCTACAAACCCACACAATTTCCAGGCTATTTATTTTGTGGTTTTAAAATAATTGTGGCCATCTGCAGTGTGGCCAGACGATAAAAAAAGTCCACGGTGGCACTAGGTTATCTCTAATAGGAAAGGCGTGAGATATATTCTTGTTTTCATGCCATTGCTGGACGCACTGGGTGGAGCGAGCACGGTACGATGGCTATGCGAGAGGAAAGGGGAAGCGTCGGTTGTCGCGTGAGGTTGCAGCCTGTCTGCGAGACCGGGCGCGTGGCCCAAGGTGACACTTTTGAGCCACACGCGTATTCCTACACACTCCAACCCAGGAGGTTCTGTCGCAGGGTTCATGGACGTCATCAGTCTCAGTAAGCTCATTCACGTGCATATATGAACTGAAATTATTAAATCAATCCTAGATGATTCAACATTTTATTTAATTGGTAAAGGCTGAAGCCAAATTGAATGAATATAAATCGCAAGGATTTTCATTGGCTTGGTGGCATTCAGGAGCTAATATTCCATGTAAGCAAAGTAAGCAGTGCTTACAGTTTTATAATAGTGTAGTTTGCTCACTATGCAAATATTCCACCTAAGAAATAATGGCCACATGGCCGGCTATCGAGCTGCCCTTTTTTTTCTACAATTCACTTCCTCTATGCAACTTTGCCATCCCGTCTTTGGATAGCCCTAGGAGAACCCTTGGAAAATGTGCCTGGTGTGGTTTTTGTCACTTCTTGAGGATAGAAGCTACCCCTCCTAAAGACAACACAAGTGTTTGAGCACCGTGGACACCCCTTTGTAAACGATTCGCCTCCTGCATACAAGGACCTTGCTATTGGGTAGGCTGTTTCCTCCCACTTCCCTTCTTTTCCGGCACCCTGGTTCCGTGAATGACGTCCGCCTGGAAGATCTGCATCTTGCAGGACACCTTGTAAGCAAGCTTCGAGTTGCTTATAGCTTGCTCGCTGCGACTTCGAGAGGATGAGGGAGTAAGAAAGTGGGTACAAGTGAGAGAAAGAGAAGAGACTTCCTCCCTCTGACAGAGCCACCCTCGCCTCTTGTTTCACAGCTGCAGTACATTAGTTTTCCGAGTTTTGGTAACATGTTCATTTCACAGTATCCGTGGCTCTGTTGCTTTGTTTTTAACATAACGTGGTTAGTTCCATACTTTGATATTGTTTTTTTTTTTGTATCATGCCTGTGTGGAAATGGCATGTGTAGCAAGTTTTGTGCAGACAGCAGACGAAGACGTGTGCGGATGCTGAATTGAAGATTTGCTACAGTCACCATTTAGCTCTCGCTCATTCGCTCAAAAATTGGACATAGTATCTAAATGTAGGCCCACACCACTCTTTCCACTTTGCAGTCAAAGACCAAAACTTTTGTGAGGAATTTTCATTGCGAAAGTTACTAATCCAATAAGTGGTTATATGGTTGCAAAAAAATTTCAAGATTGTTCTGCTGGCCTTGCATTATTTTACCACCGAAGTAAGCATTTGGACAAAACAGTGTGTCAGTGACTTAAATAACTTTCATAATTTGTGGAAACGACATGAAATTACCCAGAACCACATAACTTCTTTGGTTGCACTAAAAACATTCGGAAAGACTAGAATTGAATTTAAACTTAGTGAGCAGCATAGATTAGATGTACAAAAACATAATGAAATGGTTAAAAACAACAGGTACATAATTAGCCGTTACATAGATGTAACTTGTTTTCCGGCAGAACAAGAGCTTCTATTCAGAGGTCACGACGAAAGCCAACATTCAGATAATCGTGAAAATTATGTAGAATTGTTAACTTTGATTAGAAAGTTTCACAACAAGTTACTCTCTCATTTAGAGAATTCTAAAGTTTTTACAGGTGTGTCAAGTGACATCCAAAATGAAATCATTCACAGTGTGGCAGGCCACTTAACAAGTGAAATAAAAAGAGAAATCAACGCAGCACCTTTTGTTGCTGTAATAATGGACGAAACCACGGATGTTTCGAACAAATCCCAGGTATCTACTGTATTGCGATACTGTACTTCGAAAGGTACCATAGAAAAAAGATTTTTAGGCTTCTCTGACTTTAGTGATGACCAAACTGCTAATGCATTTGCCACACACTTATTTGAATGTATGAGGGAATATGACTGTTAATGCAAAATTGTAGCCCAGACATACGATGGTGCTGCTGTAATGTCTGGCGAACACAGTGGCTTGCAAGCCCGTGTTAAAGCTAAATACAAACAAGCTTTGTTCGTTCATTATTTGCCCACAAGCTGAACTTAGTCCTAAAACAGTCTGTGGACATCATTAAAGAATATAAAATATTTTTCATGACACTGTCAGATTTTGCTACATTTTTTCCATTTCCCCTAAGATAACTCATGCACTTGAACAAAAAGTGAAGAAACGTTTCCCCTCTGTAGTACCCACGAGATAGAACTATAGTAGCTGACTAGTTGAGACTATTTTTGAAAATAAACGCGACATTTTACAACTTTTAGAGTGTATAATTGATAACGGAGAGAAATGGGATGTCGATTCATACTCAAGTGCCTGTGGTTTCTATGCGATTTTTCACGACTTTAGTTTCAACATTCTTCTTACTTTTTTCACGTTGATATTTCCCTTTTCTGACTCTCTTTTTGAAGTAATGCAAAGAAAGGATATGACATAGGTTACATTAGTAAGAGAGTCGAACAGTTTCTGACACATCTTGAAAAACTATGTGAGGATTTTGATGATTTTTGGGCTAAATTTGAGGGAGATTTAGGTAGAATGACAGACCTCGTAAGCACCTCTCAACTTGAGAAAAGACAGCGAACAGACAGCATCTCAAGTGACACAAAGACTTGCTATCGTAGACTTTATTTTGAAATCATTGACACTATCACGACAAAAATAAACCAAATATTTTGTGATACTGACAGTCTTAAATTCATTGGTCTACTAGAATTTAAAAATTTTTCTACTTTTTCGCAGTTTTTCCTTGAGCATATGTTCCAGTCGTTAAAATTTTCATATGGGCAATATTTTGACATTGCCAGGCTTAGAAGCGAACTTTCGGTAATGTACTCTTCAGAGGAATTTCACAAGGGTAGTGTCGCTGACCTTCATAAATATTTGTTTTTAAATGAGTTGCAAGAAACACACCAGAAGTATGGAAATTGATTTGTTTGGTATTGACAATCCCAGCAACTAGTTCATCCGCGGAAAGGTTTTTCTCTGCTTCGAAAAGATTTCACACATACTTACGTAACTCTCAAGGTCAATCTCGACTGTCAACCTGGCCTATTTTGTCGACTGAAAAAAATCTGTTAAAAGAATTGAAAAAATGAAACTTATTTTACGACGATGTTATAGATATTTTTACAAGGAAGAGTCGCCGCATTGAACTTTCATTTAAATAATCCAGGTTAGACGTCAGTAGCATGAACTGTGTACAGCTGAGTATTCAGAGTATTGTGCTGACAAGGTCCGCTTTCTCTTTGCAGTCAATCACCTAACGACCATTGAAATCTACAGGTAAGTCATGTTGTTACATTCTCTTGTCGTGTCAAAAAATAGTAAAGGTGATACAGTGTCACCTTTACTTTTTTTTTAATATTTGTTTTTAAAAATCAGTTTTTCTGGCTCGCAGACGGGCAGGACATATCACGATTTTAATAACCTTCGTTGTAGTTGTTTTTCCAAAACAAACATTACTTTGGTCAGTTTATGATACATTTATTTTACATTTTTATACGAAATAATAATCTACTACATACTACTGTACTATTGGATTGGTTCAGTAATATCAAATGTTTGTATATGTGAATGAACGTATTTTACTTGTGTGGTGTGGTCTGTGTGTACGAGTTTAAGGTATATGTTTGTAAATACATAGGCCCATATTTAATATAGGACAAACACAGCATGGGTCATGTACGGCCAGCAGCATCCCTTCCCCTCCGAAAAAAACATTCACCCGTTGTTGTTCAAAATAAATCAGTGAGTTTTAGCAAAATATCCTTAAATGCATTACAGTTTTTTCTTTCCTTTACATTCAATATTTACATTCAGAAACCCTTTAAATAGCGCCAATTGCACGTTAAAATTCAAATTTCCTCACTTTGCTTACATAACCATCCAATCCACGCCTCGCCACTGATGGCATTGCATGTAAAACATGACATTTAGGCAACCAAGTGTTTAGAAGTTTGGGAACCACTGCCCTAAATAAGACCATCTGTTTTAGTTTTTGCAAATGTTATAAATGCGTGTGTGCAGCTGGCTGCATAATATCAGTAATGATACTAATGAATATACATATCTTCAGAACATCTGCCGAATGCTGTTCATAAATAAATATGTTTTACTCTGGTATAAACGTCTTAACTTCGATGTGCTAAATGGTTATGATGTCTCTGGTAAGATTAAAAAATGTAGGCCTACTTATAAAAATTCAGCTACTGTATATAAATCGTTTTCACCTAGTATGTGGAAGCCATTATAATATATTTCTATATAACTAGTAAAAAATATATATTGTTCAATATATGAGTCTTGTTATGGATCCAGTTGGTAAAGCAAAGCATGTGACGACTAATAAAGTTGTGTCAGTGGCTGTCAAAGCCCTGACAGATGTCACGGATGAAGCAGTCGGTAGTGCGCCACGAGTCTAGATAGAACGAACTAGCAATCCAATAGCCTTACCACACTAACTCAGTGTTTTATCTAGCATGACCACTGAGGACAAATAACAGCGGCAACAGGAACAATCTGAGTGGAACCGAGCAAGGAAATAAGACATGTAAAAGTCAGAGGTTTATTTTACCTGATTACGGTACGGATCGGTGTTGACAGATAAGCACGCAGAGATGACGTGCTCACGCTGTGGATCAGCTGACACATCCCGGTCAACAACCTCCTGAATGTTCACTGTGCTGTATCACAACATAGGAATCTCTGTGTTAAATAGAAATAGATACATCGCAGTGAACTTTGAAGATTGTGTTTTGAAACAAGTCTAACCTTATTTTCATAAAATTGCAGTACAGGGGCAAGCAGGCGCGGTACAAAATCGGTTGGGGGAGGGGGAAGAGGAAGCTTATTGCTGGGCATGCTTGCCAATATGGCTACTTGGCCCGGCACGCTGAGAAACTTTAAAATATTATGAGTATACCAATATACTGCAACCAAAGTCAAATTCACTATAAACCTATACTGGACAGCTTGAGCACTTTGGCGAGATTTCTGATTGTGTTATCACGTCAAACCATCAGAGAACAGCACTGTATATTTTAATTGATTTCAGATATACTCTGCCGACATAAAAATTATGGGAAATATTTCTCTATGGAGAACATATTTTCATTGTGTGGAGAAAATAAAAAAGAGCAGTGCGATAAATACGTAAAAATTAAATAAAACATGTTAAAATAATAAAATACAAAAAAAATATTAAATTATATGTTAGTTTCACCTCATACCGCTAGGTTAATTTTCTTAGTATTTGCATAGAGCTGTCCGGTATTAGTCTCGAGGGTATTTGCCAAAGTAACTGTTGTGACGTTTACATGCATTATGAATGCGCTGTTACTGCATAGTGCACATCAGTGATTATTTTATACCAACCAAAATGTGTATTCCTACCACAATAGCCAGTCTAATTATATTTACATACACACGTGTTTCTGTCAGGTGTAAATTTTCTGTCCGTAACATGTTTTTTGATATCTCTGATAAGCTTAACGTAAGGGGGTCACCAATTGAAAGTGAACAACAGTACGCAAATAATTTGTATGTAGTGTTTGGAGTATTGATGAATAGAAAGTTACAAAACAATGTTTGTTGCACAGGCGTCGCAACCATAGGGGCCGGGGGGGACACGCCCCTCCCCAGTAATACATATTTTCATTTGTCTCCTCCAATATACACAGGTTGTTTCTTAACTTATATTACAAACTTTAGGACATGATCCTTTACCACAAATCATGTATAGTTTCACATTGAAATTTTTGTCTACTGCAATTCGTAAGACAGAAATTCACACATGGAAATTTAATTTTAAATGTTTTTCTTTTTCAAAATATTGGAAACGACGAGGAGTTAAGGGGCCTCCGTACCTGTGCTTCCAATGTGTTGCAGTGTGTTACGACTGTTCTCTTTTTGACGGAACTATTTAATGCACAATATATCTGTATATCTACGTAATGAACACACACTTCAAAAAATGCCTCAGTAGTTTTAAAAATTCGGCACGTTTAATAGAAACATTATTTTAAGGCCCTTCAAAACGGCCAAAATTGGCTTTTCTAGACTGCTGTATGTGGAAAATTAACAATTGGATTTGAAAAACACAACTATATATAACTATATATAATGTGGTCACCGTTTGAAGTCTTATTTGAAAAAGGAAAATAGTGAAGCTCTGCACGCCATCTGAGGAGCTATCGTGGTACTTGTTGTCTAGTCGCGGAGCAGGATGGTTGTGTGGTACTTGTTGTCTAGTCGCGGAGCAGGATGGTTGTGTGGTACTTGTTGTCTAGTCATGGAGCAGGATGGTTGTGTGGTACTTGTTGTCTAGTCGCGGAGCAGGATGGTTGTGTGGTACTTGTTGTCTAGTCGCGGAGCAGGATGGTTGTGTGGTACTTGTTGTCTAGTCG
>PNEQ01133285.1:0-12161 GCA_003012365.1 Medauroidea extradentata | reverse complement strand
GGCTGTTGAACGCTGTGTCAAACTTGTCACGGAAGCCTCAGGAAAAGTTTGTGGAGACGAATCTCGAGACGGATTTATAAGAACCACTTTGCTGTCCAGATCATCCATGCCGAACTTCACCAGCAAATCAGTCTTCAAAGTACCTTCAGCTACAAACTAGAGAACTGTACTAATGGACAGGTTCAACTGCAACGGACTACTTAGTCAAATTTCTGTTTTTATCTTTTGTATAAAACTAAGTGTATTGTTTAAAAACTATATTGTAACTTTAATATTTAATTTTTTTTTTAATAGAGAGCAAGTAAAAAATGTCATGCCCGTGGCTTATAGTATTACTCTGTCACTAGCCTATATTTTTAGGTGTTATTTTTCTGTAGCATTGGGGTAACCGAAAATTGTTAATTTATATTCACTACAATAAAACACGATGTTATGTTCAAAAATTAATATTGTGTTCCTATTGTGTTAAAAAAAAGGTATATTAAAGATAAAAAAAATTGTAGTGAAAATGTGAAATTTTCACTACTTTGGCAAATTTTGGGCCTTATGCGCCACTGGAAGCCATTAACTAACCAAGCCCAAATTAAAACACAATGTTTTTACACTCTATTTGAAGATGCTACAAACTATTACATTACAAAAAGATGTTATATAAAAATTTAAAAAATTATCGCAAGAATGATGTATTTTTTTTTTTTTTTTTTTTTTTTTCATATTTTGTAAAACTTTCGGGCGTATGCACGACCGGAAGATGTCAACCTACTATGATAATTAATTTTTATTTTCATTTGTCTATATAATTCACATCTTTCCCTCGCTATTACAACTTATAAAATTTTTTTTTCAGCCCACCCTAATGCATATTCTATTAACACCCCCAAAGTTATGCGAACAGTTCATTTTACAACACGTATTAAAGTGGTAATATAGTCCAGTCATTTTACGGATTTACCTGGAAATAATTACCTTAAAGGCGATACTGGTCATATGCGTAGTAACAACATACCAAAAATCAACAAATATGGGTGCTGTGCTACGGTCGCCATATTGGAAAATGGTGGCAGATTTTCACTTTTTTGGCCATATTTCGAGAACAGTTAACAATATTTAAAAAAAGTTCAAACGAAAATTGAAGTACATTTAAAAATACATATTGTATACAGGGATAACTTTTTTGTATATGCGTTGGCTTCTGAGTTATTTGCAAGATACGATTATGTAAATCAATTTTCGTTAATATATATTTTAATAAAACCCCATTGTCCTAATAAATTGGTGGCTTATGTTATAAAACAATTTAAGTTTTATCGACAATTTATTCACTAATAAATTTCTTCATAAAATCAAATCTTTGTTTGGAATTAACTAATTGTACTGCAATTTATTATCAATTATCAACGTCAAATTCTGTTTAAGTTACGACCTAACCTTTATACCGTTTTCGTCATTGAGTCAAGAAAAAGAATGGTCTGGCGTCTGGACTGATATGAATATACCTAGAACAAATACTGATGAGATCAATGAAATTATTAGGTTTGACTAGAGGACGAGGATTAAATAAAGATACTCTAATGAGACGGATTTTGTGCGCCCCTGTTGCATCAGAAATTGCTACAGAAGTTGAAAATTTGTAGGTATTTCTCCCGAAACATCAGAGTAACACAAAGATCTAAGGAACAGCAGCATGTTAAGGGACGCAAATCACAAAAAATTATTCTTGAACTGGCTGAAACAACATAACCCTTTCCAGACTTCAGATGACCTAGTTAGTATATATTCTGGTGTCGTTGGAGACAGCATGGTGTTACGTGATCTTGCCATTGAAAAGGGAAATAAATGTATGGATGCATTAAGGGGAAAAACATTTATTGATGTAGTTATTCCAAGAAAAGCAAGGGTAATACAACTATGAGCTATGTCATCTGTTAACATTAGAGGGAATGTAGTTCTCATCAATGTGCAACAGTTATTCCACAGGATCATCTGCTTTAACAGCACTCCAGAAGACCTTAATATTTCAGGTATGAATCGGCTCCAAGACCCCTTACTTTGTTCACTGAATCTCACATGCAGAAAGGAACGAAATCTTCCCTTGTTTCAGCTTTTCAATCGGAGAAGGAAAATATCACTTTTCCTCAGAGTTGTACATATGCTGTGGATGAAGGCAACCTGCTGAACTGTGTCGTGTGGCCTAAGCCAGGCACGTACGGTGATGTCATAGAAGCTTACACGAACATACTTATGTTACTCATGCCCAGTGTGACTTTCTCTGTAATATTAAAAATAAAAAACATTCATCACAGTCGTTGCACACAAATTCACAAAGGCAGGATATGAGATACATCAAGCAATGGATGGCGCAGATATTTTAATCACCAAAGTGGCTCTTCAGCATGCCGCTGATACCGAACCAGTAGTAGTTGTTGGATATACTGAACTTTTGGTGTTATCAATGTCTCTGTCCACAACAGAAAACGTTTTATTTTTTCGGCCATTAGCTGGTAATAAAGGAGAAAATGTTTTCGATATCTCTAAGCAACGAGAGCTTCATCATGATGTTAAAGATGTGCTTTTATTTTCTCATCCAATATTTGGCTGTGACACAACCTCCGCTGTTTTCAGGAAACGGAAAATTAAGTCTCTCAACTTATTAAAGAAGAATGAAGGGTTGAGAAATACAGTAAGGGTTTTCAACGAAAAGACATCAACAAGAGAAGTAATTAGCACGGCAGGAGAGGAATTTATTATTGCATTGTATGGCAAATCAAGGAACAAAACATTGGTTGAGCACAGATTTTACACATGTAATCAACTAACAGCGAAACAGTAGCTGCAGGCTAATTTTGAGTTAGCCACACTTCCTCCTACGTCGGCAGCTGCAGCTCAACACAGCTTCAGAGTTTATTACCAATTACAGAAGTGGTTGGGAAACGATCTGGACCCTTGTGAATGGGGATGGAGACTTTTTGGTAATTTACTACTACCTAAACTGACATCTCTGCCGCCAGCTCCAGATAGGCTGCTGAATTTAATTTGATGTAATTGCAAGACTTGTTGTGGTTCTTGCAAGTGTTAACAAGCAGGTCTCTCTGCTCAGCAACTAGTTGTAAATGTGAAGCCCTAACTTGATGTGGACTTGCTGAGTTGGTTGACAAAAAAAGGTAAACCTTTCTAGTAGTTGAAACATGAAGTATTTTTAATGTAAATTTTATTATTTTACTTTTGAATGCTAGTAAATACTAAAATTCAAACTTTTCTTACATCTCTTGTGACTTTGAATTTGGATAGGATATATAAAAATGCATTGTCTGTGTTTACGCTGTACCTTTTGCGTTAGGAGTTAATTAAATTGGGGCTCACATGATGACATGTTCATTATGTTCAGAAATGAAATCCCGCTTATTAAATATTGTTAAATTATCAACCAACAAAAAAAAAAAACTACATAGATATCTTAATACAGAATAGAAAACCAAAATTAAAACTAAATCAAATTGCAAGACATGCTTTATAAGTTTTACATATAAAACTTACAATTTAATTAGATATTGCCTTTTTATATTTCAAAAGTTGATCAAAAATTGATTTAAATAATTTTACCTTACGAATAACTCATAAACCAATGCAGATATAAAAAATAATACTCTATGGTAAAGTTTGTGTTTTTAAATGTACTTCAATTTTTGCTTAAAATTTTTTAATATTTGTAACGGTTTTCGAAATATAGCCAAAAAAGTGAACATCAGCCAACATTTTCCAATATGGCGGCCATAGCACAGCATCCACAAATGTTGATTTTGTTGTTACTAGGTACTAGTGTTATGCTCGTGTCAAGTGTTCCCTTTAAGGAAATTTTTTCCAGGTAAGGCCCTTTCTTGACTTAATATGACTGGCCTACTAGATAAAAACACTTTCTTCTAACTTCTTCGTATACTTTTATTACAGACATAACGAACATTAGACAGCTTACACATTGCCATACTTTTTCACACACTTTCTCTGAGTCGTACACAAAAACAAAACAAACTTGCAGAGCAATGCTGCCAACCTTCACAATTCATAAATTATCATATATACAACACAACCACAACAACAACAAAATTGCTCTATCTAACACTCTCCCCCAATTTTGCAATACCTAGACCCTATATACATCTGATGAATTTACTGATGGGGTAGCGTTTTCGTCAGTCGGCATATTACTAAGAGGTTTCAACATAGCATAATTCCAAATTTTCTTTTCCATCACCAAATATTTCACAAAATGGCACTTTACAGAAATGTGCTTCGACCTCTTTGTTTCAAAGTGTTGCACATCTTGATACAGGACTGGTTGTCCTCATATATAACAATATCAATTTATGGAAGATGCAGAATCTCACTAATGAGGTTTCATACATACAAACACTCACTGGATGCATTTGCAAGGGCAACATATTTAGTCTCAGTGCTAGAAAGGCTCACACAATTTTGCTTCTTGCTCCTCCAAGAAACATTATTACCGAAAACCTTAACAAAATGCCAGATATGTGACTAGTCATGGGAAAAGGGACCTTAACTTCCATATGTGCAATATTTAGTTTTTGGTACAACTTAAAAACTGATGAAATTCTGAAGATAAGGTCCCTTTTCCCATGACTAGTCATATATACTCTTTCGATCATTGGTATCATAGGCAAAATCAGCATCAAGATAGGACTGACTGACTGACTGACATATCAAACTGCAGCCCAAACCACTGGACCTAGAATCGTGAAATTTTTTGTGGGGGTTCCCTTCAGGTCGTAGGCGAGCACTAAGACGGGATTTTTCGAAATTCGACCTCTAAGGGGGTGAAAAATGGTGAAATGTGTTTCCGAAGAAACGTCGATAGAGCTCGAACCCGACGGCTTATCATTGTGATTTTTACTTTAATAGGACACTCGTAAAAATGCATATTAGCCAATTTAAGGATTTTTCGAAGTTCAACTTTTAAGGGGCTTAAAAGACCTGAAATGTGTTTCCAATCAACTATTGATATCTATCGAACCCTTCGGGATAGAGAGTTGATATTCACTTCAAAATATTGCTTACGTAAATACCCAAAAAGTAGTTTTAGGTTTTTTTGAAATTCCACCCCCAGACAGTAAAAAGGGGCAAAATGTGTTTTTAATGAATCGTCTTTATCTTTGAAACACAATTGGCTATCGTCGTGATTTTAACTTTAATTGGTTACTTTTACAAATGTCTATGGCAGGACTCAAAATCGTTTCGAAATTCTTTATTTAAAGGGGTGAAAATACTTGAAATGTGTTTTCGATTATCCTTCCATATCTATCGAATCAATCGAGATATCGAAGTACTCTTTGCTTTAAATTGGTACTTTTGTAAGTATCCCAAGTACCATTTAAAATATATTTTCCGAATTCAGCCCTAAACTGGTTAAAAATGGGGTAATATGCGATTTCGACTCACATTCGATATATATCGATCTCATAGTTTTTTATATAGAGACGTGATTTTTGTTTAGGATTGATGCTTACTCAAATATCTAAAAAGTAATTTCAGGAATTTTCGAAATTCGCCACCTAAGGACGTGAAAAGGGGTAAAAAGTGGTGAAAAGCGTTTTCAATTAATCGTCTATATATCTTGAACTCAGCGGGCTAATGTTGTGTTTTTTACGTCCACGAGATACCAATAAAGTATTCTAAAACGTGATTAAAGGGTTTTTCGAAATTTACTCTCTTAAGTGGTGAAAAGACCTTGAACGTGTTTTAGATAAATCCTCTATATCTATCGAACCCGCCGAGATATACAATTAATTTTTGCTTCAGGATGATGATTACAGAAATTATCGCAAAACGGTTTTCAGATTTTTCGAAATTCGATTTCTCAATACTGTGCAGGGCTGATATGTTTTTTTTTAGTGAATGATCGCTTTTAATTCAACTGAACGGGCTACCGATGTGATTTACACTTCAGTTGGATACTTATACAAATGTCTAAGATATAAATTTAAAATATTTCGAAATTCGACACCCAAAAGGGTGAAAAAACACAAAATTTGTTTTCCATCAACCCACGATATCTATGTAACCAGTAGCGATATTGAGGTGTTGTTCGCGTCAGAGTGATGCTTACGTAAATATTTAAAAAAATGTGTATGTATTTTTTTTTTTATTTGTAAGAAACGTAATTATTAAGAATAAAACTAAGTTGGTCAATAATCAAGGCAGACGATCCGAAAAGCAGGAACGAGCAGCGAGAAACAACTTATACAGGAGTTTCACAACAGTAACCTATTGAGACGTGGTGTTGTACAACCTCTATGAGCCCAGGACACAGATATTTTATTTATTTTTTTTTTCAATAAATTTAATTTTCATGAATTATTTCGACGTTACGTGACGCAGTTGTTTGTCACTCATGTCTAAATTCCGGGAGGTTCTGGGCTCAAATTCCGTTAAAAGCTGCGTGCAAACGTTCAATTATGACAAACAAAAACTACAAGGCAGATCGAATTAGTGCAATTTACATGTATTCTTTAAAAGGGGTAAAATTGCAATTCGCTTTCCACTTAGGTTCCTCTACAATATCTGCTGACATATCGTCGGTAAACTGCCAAAAGTGATTGAGTCATAAATGCTATTTCGTTTAAAAACAGTATTAAATTGTAGATATTAACAAAAATGTGGTATGTTACTATACTGTGACACAACAGTACGAAACGACGTATAGACTTTAAACTTGGGCAATTGTTCGTGAACAACATATACATATTCCTAGCATTTTTATAATTTTATCTCATTTTGACATTGTCACTTTTGGCAGTAAACCGACGATATATCATCTCACTAATCTCAGGTATGGGGCACCAAATACATTTCCGCGAAATCTTTACCCTCTGAAACTTTGTAATGTCAATAAAGTTAAAGTGAATATTTTAACAATATATAATTGAGGGCACCGTCACCAATGGTTGTGCACAGGGTAAACAGATGTTTCTCATTCGATTACCACTTACCTTACATGTCTGTAACTACCCCAGAACGTCAAATTGGCAGTTTTATAAATAAGGCCCAGGCGAAGTCGCTGTTAGTGGCAGGGACAAACTTAAGACTGCTTTTCGCGTGGACAGCTATAGTTACTTATCCTGCTGCAGAATTAGTTCAACTAGCCGCTTGGACATTCTAACACTTGATGACCGAAGTACCAATCTTGTGTACAAAGAGGTTTTTCAATTAAAGTAAATAGTATCAGTTACGAATAATACTCGCGAGCAAAGCCGCAGGGGACTGCTAGTTACAATATAAAAACTAGTTTCCGAACTGTTGTTTGCGAAAGTACAATAATTATTTGCTGTTTTGCATGGAAAATCATGAAATATCGTAAATTTTTAGCAGAAATGTGTGCACTTAATTTGTAATTTTTTAATATTCTAGTTTGTTCTACCATAACAAGGAAAAATGGTATCCAAAATGTTTTGTATTTACTATTTCTTCCTCGCATAACATCTCTAATATATAAAAGAGAACACTGACTGACTAACATATCAAACTAGAGCACAAAACCTCTGAACCTATAATCGTGAAATTTTTTGTGTGGGTTCCCCTCAGGTCGTAGGCGAGCAATAAGAAGGGATTTTTCGAAATTCAACCTCTAAAGAGGTGAAAAGGGGTAAAATGTGTTTCCGAAGAAACATTGATAGAGCTCGAACCTGACGGCCTACCATTGTAAATTTTACTTTAATAGGACACACATAAAAATGCATATTAGCCAATTTAAGGATTTTTCAAAATTCAACATTTAAGGGAGTTAAAAGACCTTAAATGTGTTTCCGATCTACTATCGATATCTATTGAATCCTTCTAGATAGAGAGTTCGTATTCACTTCAAAATGTTGCTTACGTAAATACCCAAAAAGAAGTTTTAGAATTTTCGAAATTCGACCCCCAAGCAGTAAAAAGGGGCAAAATGTGTTATTTTATGAATTGTCTTGTAATAGTCTTACAGTATATTTTATGTTAATTATTTATTTTACTCTTTCAATGGACACTTCAAGGTAATATTTGTGTATATGAACTTTAATTGATATTAATTAAGTCATGTATTTTAATATTTATTAATTTTTACCCCAACCTGAATGCTATAATTATTTTATTTTATTTTAATTTATATTTTTTATATGTTAAGAAATCTCTCACAATATTTTATGCATATTTTAATTTAATTGACTATGGTTTTTATTGAGTACTAGTTCATTCATATTTGGTCTTAGGGGAGGATTTCTTCCTCCTTGATTAAGTTTATATCTCTGAGCCTGAGAGGCATTGTTTAAAGCTAGTGTCTTAGCTATTTGTCTTTCTTGTTCCCTGAACCTTTGAACTGTTAAGTACCACGGCAGTGTGACGTGCACTGGGACATAGCACTTACTTGGCCTCTTATCATACAGTAATTTCAATTTTTTTTGTCGTAAAATGTTTTTTTTTCTCTGTTTATAACAAATTAAGTAGGCCAACTTAACCAGGTATAAGGGTGTATACGGCGGGATCCAACCTATTAATTGGGGATGCGAGTAGAGAAATTTACATTAAAATTTTCTTTTTAATTTTAAATTTAACTTTAAAGCAAGAGAAAAGCATATAATTTTACATGTCAATTTTATTGGATTTATATCGTGTTTGGACTCATTTTAAAGCTAATTTAATATCAAGCAACTTTTCCAAGTAAAATTTTCTTATTTTTTGCCTTGTTTAGATTTTTTTAAATTTCAAGTAGCCTCTTAGCTTGCTTCTCCTTAAATAGGATTTATTTGGCAGGCTAGTAGTAGTTCTCTTGCTTGGAAGCACGTACAGAGAAGTGCTGGCTTTTACAATTTCAAATAAGCACGGAGCCAGCCAGTGCTTAGATAGATTTATCTGGCAGGCAGGTCAGAGTTCACTCGCTTGTAGGCACGTACAGGGACGTGCTGGAATGCGGGGACTCTGCAGGGCGTTTCTCGATCAACGTGGGTGGTAGTGTCGTGTGCAACAGCACTAAAAAGGTGGTGATCCGCGACAGATTGAGAACGCTGCACATCCCCAATTAATAAACAAATGAATATTTAGCTGGTAGTATGGAGTAAAATGCTTTGTACATTTATCAGTATCTATGTTACATACAATTTTTAGGTTATAAACATAAATTAACCAGCCTTTTAGGCAAGTTGGATTCTGATGTATCCCTCCGCCGCTCGGCCGAGTAAGTCCGGGTGTTCGCCCAGGAAAGTCAGTCGTGATATGTCCATCGGAGCTTGGACTCGGTCGCGGTAAGATGGCAGGCTAAGTTTTTTGTGATTAGTTGGGGCGTCATGGCGGCAGGAAAAGGACGTGTTAAACGTGGTAGAGGGGCTGTGAAGCCTAGAGGACGGATTCGTTAGGAGAAATCAGTCTTTATTTGTTTCTCTTTTTAGCATACTGCCTTTTTATTTCTAGTAATGTAACCAGCAGTAGGTATTGATAACCGCGTAGTCGGAATTAGGGTAGATAAAGTGCCGGACCAAGTACTACTACGGAGGAAAACGGCAAGTCGTAATCCGTAGATATAAAAGTCACCTCGACTATTTCTGGGCGAGCACTCGCAATGTTAATTGCCTGTGTCTGTTAAATTGCGTCAAAAGAAAGATTAAATAAAAGAAAGAAAATGCCAATATTATGACTTTTATTTATTTATTCATCTGTGGTTGAGTAACCTCACTGCTATCCGGGCATTAATCTAATAGGCACCGCCTCTACATCAGCTCGCTGTGTTTTGGCTTTGTTTTTGCCGGCTAACTACTTGTAATAACAACGGAGGAGGGTTACGTCCAACATCTATATAGACAAACAACATACGTAGAAGAAGCAGCACCACTACATTCTGCCGCCCCGAACAGGAACGACATAACCTCCCACACATCTAAATAACAACGAGACGGCAAGGGAGAAACCACGTTACATTCTGGCGCCGAGGAACAGGGACCTGAGGGAACCAAAGTACCTTGGGGGGCCCTAGGACCCGCTACAACAGCCAGCCCGTCCAGTGCCAGGACAGCGGCAGCTCCAGGGCAGCGGCAGTATTAGTCGCCGTCGGCGGTACAGGAAAACCGTCACGTCAAGAAAGAAAAACAATAACACCAAGTAGAAGAGCTGCAAGATAAAGAAGGAAACAGAAACAGCAGGTTAGTGTTTACAAGTGCGAGCAGGTAGCCACTGTGAGCCGTTCTAAATTGTTATTAAGTACTGTCTTTTTTTTTGTGTGCCCTAAGTTACCGAGAAGACAACAAGCGGTATGTGAACATAGTTTTTATTTAATAAATACAGGTCAAGTGCATTATTCCACTTTGTCTCACTTCTGAAACCAGTTGTAAATATAATCAAAAATAATGGCAACTACAGGAAAAAATTTATTAGAATTAATTAAATCAATGTTAGAGGCACAGACTAGAACACTGGTCAGAGAAATTAAAGGAGAGGTTAAGGAGGCAAAGGAAGAGCTGAAAAAGGAAATTAAGAGTTATGCAGAAGAGTTTAATAAACTAGAACAGGTTGTAGATGTAGGCCTAAAGGAACAGACAGTGACACCGGTGCAGGAAGGTAAAGGTGAGGTTAGGCCTAGTAAAGAAATCAATGTTGTGTCACACGAGTGTGTAGTTAAGGTGATTCAAGATAGTGACTGTATAAAGAATGAGAGTAGACTAAGAAAAGGCAAATTTATTAGTAACTGGGGGGTGAGACTACAGAAATGGGAAATGGACTTGGGGACAGTGAAAGGTTGTGATGGCATTATTGAGGTGAGAGAGGTAGAACAGTGGGGGGTGCAGGAATGGCACTTGAGTAATGTGTTTACAGGCCAGGAGGAGCTGGCGAGTAAAGCCTGTGCAGTGAAGCAAGAGGTGCAGAGATGTGTTTGGGTGCAGAGAAGAGTTGAGAGATGGGGGGTGCAGGAGTGGACACGAGGAAAGGTGAAGATAAAGGTTAGGGTTGACAGTGTGTACCCTGTGTTGTGCTCAGAGGAGCAAGAGGAATGATGTGGTGTGAGGGACCTTTTTGGCAGGGTACAAAAACATGTGTGTAGTATATAATTTTTAATGAAAACATTTTACAAGTTAATCAAAATTATTATATGGGTTATGGCACCACAAGGGTTATGACAACATGGGAATTATGTAATTAAGTACCTTCAGTACAGTAAGAATATTTTATTTTGGTGAAGTTTGAGTAAGGTTGTTTATATAGTTTTTCACCTTGTGGGCAAGGTAGAAGTAACTGAAATATTAAATTTTTAAATAAAACGTTGGTAATGTATAGGTACATAATTAGAAATTTCTTGACATTGGTCAACCCTGAAGTTTATTATGGATTCATGCAGAGGCTTGATATATAGTTTATGTTAATGTAAACGAATATTGAAGTTGGGGTAATATGAACAAGTAGAGGTTAATTATGCAGACATTAATAAAGCAGTGGAGAAAATAACAATTATTATTTGAGAAATTAAGTTGGAAAATGATTAACTTACCTGTACTTGAGATGTAGCAGCAGTGTAATCAAATGTTGTGGTTGAGTTTCAGAGTTGAAGTTTGATGAATATAGGGCATTATAGATAATTATTGTAACGGGAAGAGGTCAAGGGAGTTAATGTTTTGATTTTGAGGTTAGAAACTGGTTAATATAATTGTGAGTTTTATTAAATTAGTAAAATGTAAAGGGGAGTGCTGCAAAGGAATAAGGGAAGGAGGAAGTGGTTGTAGTGGGAGAAGGTGTGTGAATGGAGGTATGAATCATGTGTTGAGTAAGAAGCGTCGACGTTGTGAGGTTATGTTATGGTGATCTGGGAGCCTTCGTCGTGGAGCAAATAAGGTTGGCCCTGTGTTGAGGAAGTTGATGATGTTGTTGAATTTGGCCTCGTCATGGTGCAAATAGGCAGAGATATAGTTGTTGTTTTATTGTGGTTGTGGCCTCCTCGTGGTGCAAATAGGCAGATATTTGTTTTATAATTGTTGGAAGGGTGCCTCGTCGTGGTGCAAATAGGTACGCCTTAAGTAATTATAGAGTATATGTTGCTGTATGAATTTGTGAAGTAGTAATGGTGTTTGAGTGGTAAGAGGTGATGGTGCAGCCTCCCAGTACTATTGAAATTTGATGAGTAATAGGTAATTATA
>PNEQ01133284.1:0-12161 GCA_003012365.1 Medauroidea extradentata | reverse complement strand
AACACAGACAATAGTGATGGTAGAGTGGAACTTGTTCAAGGAAGGATGTGAGTTGTATAAGATGGTCAATGAACTATGACAACAGTGAAGAAGTTAGAGTGAACTTGTTCAAGGAAAGGATGTAAGTTATATAATGTGGTCAATGAACACAGACAATAGTGAAGGTAGAGAGGAACTTGTTCAAGGAAATGATGTAAGTTATATAATGTGGTCAATGAACACAGACAATAGCGAAGGTAGAGTGGAACTTGTTCATGGAAGGATGTAAGTTATATAATGTGGTCAATGAACACAGACAATAGTGAAGGTAGAGAGGAACTTGTTCAAGGAAATGATGTAAGTTATATAATGTGGTCAATGTACACAGACAATAGTGAAGGTAGAGAGGAACTTGTTCAAGGAAATGATGTAAGTTATATAATGTGGTCAATGAACACAGACAATTGTGAAGGTAGAGTGGAACTTGTTCAAGGAAAGGATGTTAGGTTTATAATGTGGTCAATGAACACAGACAATAGTGATGGTAGAGTGGAACTTGTTCAAGGAAGGATGTGAGTTGTATAAGATGGTCAATGAACTATGACAACAGTGAAGAAGTTAGAGTGGAACTTGTTCAAGGAAATGATGTAAGTTATATAATGTGGTCAATGAACATAGACAATAGTGAAGGTAGAGTGGAACTTGTTCAAGGAAAGGATGTTAGGTTTATAATGTGGTCAATGAACACAGACAATAGTGATGGTAGAGTGGAACTTGTTCAAGGAAGGATGTGAGTTGTATAATGTGGTCAATGAACTATGACAACAGTGAAGAAGTTAGAGTGGAACTTGTTCAAGGAAATGATGTAAGTTATATAATGTGGTCAATGAACATAGACAATAGTGAGGGTAGAGTGGAAATTGTTCAAGGAAAGGATGTTAGGTTTATAATGTGGTCAATGAACACAGACAATAGTGATGGTAGAGTGGAACTTGTTCAAGGAAGGATGTGAGCTGTATAAGATGGTCAATGAACTATGACAACAGTGAAGAAGTTAGAGTGAACTTGTTCAAGGAAAGGATGCAAGTTATATAAGGTGGTCAATGAGCAAAATGAACAAAGACAGTATGGTAAGCTAAGTTGCAGCCAGTAACAACTACTCAATGTGTAAAAATTTTTACTTTTAAGCAACAATTAACTATTAAGAGTGAGTCCTAGTTACGTCGTACTAGACAATCTAATGTTCCCAGCTAAAATTTCAGCCAAATTCGCATAGAGACCAGCACTGGTGCAGGTTTTATGGTGCTGTCCATAAAAGAGGATTATGTCTGCCGGTGTGTCTGGCATGGCCCTGAGCACACTTGTAAAAGGTCTTGGGGAAGGGGGTGGAGGCAGAGGACTGCGAAGGACCCTTGCCTCTTGTTACCTGAAGTCAGCTAAGACCCAAGGCGAAGACATGACTGGCGGAGGTGGGGGGGAGATATGGGATCGTGTTTCGCTATTCAGAAAGGATTTCCGTTGATTATTACACTCTTCATGCTGTGATGTATTAGGTAATATTATGTAACTATTCCAGTATTTATAAATAGCAGAATGCAAATTATTGAGATGGGTGTGGTCATTAGTAAAATTATATTACGTTTTATAGTCTTATACCGAATTACGACCGAGTCAAGTCATGGCCACAGACGGTTGTTTTGTTACGCTACCTGAACATTTTATTATAGCAGGACAAAAATTTTATTCCATAAAGTTTGAACAATTTGCTCCAATGAAGAATCTCGTACGAATTTTCAGAAAAGCTTACGAAAATGTTCTATTGAAGTAATGTTCACAAAAAAATTTAAAGTATCTAACTTTTGACCGATCAACCACACTTATTCAGGATAACATTTGAAATATTTTGGAAAATCAATACACCATTTGTCAACATTATCATATTACAAGCGAATTTACATTACTTTGATAATTTCAAGACGAAAAGATACAAACGGATTTGAAATGCTCACAACAGTAAAATTGGTTACTAATTGAAAATGAATATGTATTTTGGCAGGAAAAGATTATTTATCATTCTTATTTCTGTGTACTACGATGATAAAGACTGCTTGGATAATACCTCTTCAGAACTGAAATCCTGAATTGCCAGTGGTGACAGAGACACAGCAGTTGGCTACAGTTTCCGTAATATTTGATTACACGTTGTTGATGGGTTATGAGCGCTGTGGTGATAAAAACAATAATAGCTGTTGGTAGTGTCAGAGATAAAACATGAAATTTTTCTCTCAATTAATTACCTTCGCCCTTCCCCTCCCTTTTCCTGTCTCCGCCAGTTTTTTTTTTCACGTAAACGTGTGCACGCGCAGCATTATTTCATTTAGTGTTAAAGTAGTTACGATACGTCAGCTCAAAGAAACAAATCAGCATCAACATCGGTATAAACGTTAAGGAGCTACGATGCCACAGACTGACACACAGATACACAGATACTCACACAGACACGTCAAACTTATAACACCCCTTTTTTTGCATCGGGGGGTTAAAAAGAGAACACGGACTGACTGACTGACTGACTGACTGACATATCAAACTACAGCTCAAACCGCTGGACCTAGAAATGTGAAATTTTTGTATGTTCTCTTTAGGTTGTACGTGAGCACTAAGAAGGAATTTTTCAAAATTCGACCCGTAAGGGGACGGAAAGTGATGAATTGTTTTTTTTTTTTTAAGGTTCGTCTAAATAGCTCGAACCTGACGGCCTATCTTAGTAACTTTTACTTAAATTGACTTCTTATACAAGTGTTTAACTTGTAATGGTAAGATTTTGCAAAATTCGATCACTGAAGAGGTGAAAAGGCATAAGATTTGTTTTCATTTACCTAACCTTTTGAGATATTGAGATGTCTTTTGCTTCAGAATGATGCTTATGTAAATACGAAAAATAATTATCTCAGTTCCGATACTGAGAAAATTACTATTAAATACTATTAAAGCCCAGTACACACAGGAATCTTTCTTGTACATGAAAGTGAGCATCAAGTGTGTACAAGAAAGGGAAACCAACTAGTGTTCTAGCTAGTATCCTATCAAATTAATTGTTAAGTTTACACTGCCAACTTTCATGTACAGTCTGGTGTACACCATTAAAATTTTGAATGCAGATATTAAAGTTGCATTTCTAGTATTGGAGGTAATAAATGCAATATTCATTGTACATGCACCAAAATAGGCTTCAAAATGTAAAAATTGAATTATTGTCTCTAGTTAATTATATCCAGATGTAAAGTGACATGGCACACAATAAGCAAATATTCCTTTAATAGCATCTTTTCTTCAGCATAGACACGATTTATTTCAAAATGCTTCATATTTGTAAGCTATTTTGTTCAGAAACATTCGGGCATGCGTAAAAATGGTTTGTTTATGTTCGACTAGTACAAGAAAGATAATGGAAAATAATACCTTCACTATTCCGCCCTAGCTAGTATACAAGTCTTTATAATATGTTACTCACTAGTAAACTTGGTCGCTGTTCACATGATACAAGTTCGCTACAAGTTGAGGTGAACAAGAAAGTGTTCCCATTCTTGTACAAGAAAGATGCCCGAGTGTACTGCGCTTTAGTAAACCTTAAAAGCAGACGATCCGAAAAAGCAAGTACAGCCATAGAGAAGTAGGGAAGTTAATCTCTCTCTCTCTCTCTCTCTGACTGACATATCAAACTGCAGCCCAAACCACTGGACCTAGAATCGTGAAATTTTTTGTGGAGGTTCCCTTCAGGTCGTAGGCGAGCACTAAGAAGGGATTTTTCGAAATTCGACCTCTAAAGGGGTGAAAAGGGGTGAAATGTGTTTCCGAAGAAACGTCGATAGAGCTCGAACACGACGGCCAATCATCGTGATTTTTACTTTAATAGGACACTCGTAAAAATGCATATTAGCCAATTTAAGGATTTTTCGAAGATCAACTTTTAAGGGACTGAAAAGACCTTAAATGTGTTTCCAATCAACTATCGATATCTATTGAACCCTTCGGGATAGAGAGTTGATATTCACTTCAAAATATTGCTTACTTAAATACCCAAAAAGTAGTTTTACGTTTTTTTGAAATTCGACCCCCAGGCAGTACAAAGGGGCAAAATGTATTTTTTATGAATCGTCTATATCTTTGAAACACAATTGGCTATCGTCGTGATTTTAAATTTAATTTGTTACTTTTACAAATGTCTATGACAGGACTCAAAGACGTTTCGAAATTCTTTATTTAAAATGTTGTGTTTTTACGTCAACGAGATACCAATAAAGTATTCTAAAACATGATTTAAGGGTTTTTTGAAATTTACTCTCTTAGGTGGTGAAAAGAGCTTGAATGTGTTTTAGGTAAATCCTCGATATCTATTGAACCCATTGAGATATACAATTAATTTTTGCTTCAAGATGATGGTTACAGAAATTATCGCATATCAGTTTTTAAATTTTTTGAAATTCAATTTCTCAATACTGTGCGGGTGTTTTTTTTTTTTTTTTTTATGATCGGTTTTGATTTGACTGAACGGGCTAGCAATGTGATTTACACTTCAGTTGGATACTTATACAAATGTCTGAGATGTAAATTAAAAATATTTAGAATTTCGACACCCAAAAGGGTGAAAAAGCACAAAATTTGTTTTCCATCAACCCACAATATCTTTCTAACCAGTAGCGATATTGAGGTGTTGTTCGCGTCAGAGTGATGCTTACGTAAATATTAAAAAAAATATGTATGTAGTTTTTTCTTTATAAGAAACGTGATTATTAAGAATCAAACTAAGTCTGTCAATATTCAAGGCGGACGATCCGAAAAGCAGAAATGAGCATCGAGAAACAACTTATACAGGAGTTTCACTACAGTAACTTATTGAGAAGTGGTGTTGTACAACCTCTATAAGCCCAGGACACAGATGTTTTATTTATTTTTAAATAAAATTTTATTTTCATGAATTATTTCGACGTTACGTGACGCAGTTGTTTGTTACTCAGATCTAAATCCCAGGAGGTTCTGTACATTTTACGCTTTAGAAACCAACCTTATTTACCTCTCTATACATGAATCCAATCAGGAATCAATAGGTTTCACGTATGGCTTTAAATGGGAGACGTGAGCTTTTCTTTCAACAGATTCATCAGAACACAGACGTAGCAGCATGGTATTTGACCCTAATGCCTTTTCCACGTAGAATGGGCCCGAATATCGCGGGGATAATTTCGCAGACACCTTGTGCGCTATATCAGAAAGGTGGAAGACCCGACACCACACGAGATCTCCCGGATGAAAAGGGATAGGGATACGCCCCTTACGTACCGAGAAGCTACCGCTCGTTGAGCCTCCTCCTAGCATTCTCGGACGCGTTTAAAAATGACCTTGCGTTCAGCATCATTGTATGGAGCCTCCAAAGGAGGCGCACCCCACACATTTAAGAGCGGATGTGAAAGGACTCTTCCCAAAAAGGGGACAATTAGCGATTCATCAATAGAGGAGTGGTGAGACGTATTAAAACCTAAATTAATCCAGGGAAGTTGTTCATCCCAAGCCAAATGCATTGGTTGACAAAATATGGCCAGGGCTGCCTTTAAATTTCTATTCAACCGTTCTACTTGGTTTCCTTTCAGGAAATAGGGGCTAGAAAAAATATGATTAATGCCCCGTAAAAATCACATGTCAGAAAATTCCTGCGAACGAAACGACGCAGCATTATTGGTCACTATTTCATTGGGGGGAGGGGGCGGCCAAACAATTGCCATACTTGATTCAGTTAAGGGTTTGATTATAGCTTTTGTCTTCAAATTCTTTATCGGCAAAAGAAAAGAAAACTTAGAAAAGGTGTCTACCAAAGCCAAAATGGCAACATTTCCCCTGCGGGACCTAACCAAGGAACCAAATATATCCATATCAACCAAACCCCACGGCCGTTCAGCTTCAAACCTTTGGCTCTCCTCACAATATCACACATACTGTTTCACATCTTCACGAAGACCAGACCAATAAAAATCCCTACTTATTTTACGGATAGTTTTATCTTCTCCTAAGTGCCCACCATATGGCGAATCATGAAAATATTTCAACAAAATAGAGTGGGTACACTCTGGGGCGACGACCATTTTACCCCTTTTGTTGTTTCCGGTGAAATACAAAACGTTATCCTTAACATAAATGGCAAGGAGGGATCTACCCTTAGTTTTTTCCTAATTTCAATACACTTTTGGTCTTTCACTTGGTGGTCTTTCATTGCCACGAAATACTCCGGGCTGTTGTACATAAAGGCAAGTTCTTGCACCACGTCTTTTCCCTCCGGTTGATTAAACTCCTCTGGATCGTACAAGCGGGATAAAGCATCCGCAATCTGGTTTAACTTCGCACTAATATGATGGACTTTAAAATTGAAACGGGTTAACCTGAGGACCCATCTACCCAATTTGCCCAATTGGTGAGGATGGCATAATATCCAGCTGAGCGCTTGATTGTCCGTATAGTGATCAAATTCTTGGCTATCTAGATAACTCTGGAATTTCTCCGTGCCAAAGAGACAGGCTAGAGCCTCCTTCTCATAAATTCCTATTTTACGCTCTGATTCAGTAAGGGCCCTACTCGCATATGCCACAGGCACCAGGGGGCTACCAGGCTTTTCCTCTACTCTTTGGCTTAGCACGGCCCCCAAGGCTACCCTAGACGCGTCTGTGTGTAGAATGAATCTCTTATCAAAACAGGGCAATCCTAACACCGGATGTTTACAGAAAACAGACTTAAGGTTATCAAAAGCCTGCTGCTGTTCTTTACCCCACTTAAACGGAGCACCTTTCCTTTTTAAGCTATTTAAGGGAGCAGCTATTTCCGCCAAATCTGGGACGAATCTTGCTTGATACCCCATCATACCCATGAACCTCTGCACTCCTTTCAAGTTTTTGGGAACCGGAAAATTAATGATGGGGGCAATTCTTTCAGGGTCCATTTCCAACTTGCCATTTCTTATCATATATCCTAGAAAGTGCACACTTTCCGATCCCAACTGAACCTTACTTGGATTAACCGTCAACCCAGCCTGACACAATTTTTCCAGAACGATACTGAGGTGCCTCAGATGCAACTCCCAATCCACACTGTAAATGATAAGGTCATCCACATAATTAAAAACAAAGTCATATTTTACTTCACTCAAAAGTTCATCCAAGACTCTAGACAACGCTTGGCTGCCAAAGTTGGCACATATGGGTACTCTATTAAATTCGTAGTGACCCCAAGGGGTGTTGAAGGCGGTGAATTTTCGGCAGTCAGGATGCAATGCTATTTGAAAAAAACTATAATTCAAATCCAACACCGAAAAGTAGCGAGCCTTACCCAAATGTTGCAAAGCATATTCCACTGTGGGCAACGGGTACTGGTCCACATAGATGTGTTTATTAAAGTCCGAATGATTGACAACTAATCTAAAGCCACCACCATCAGGTTTCCTTACCAGAAATCCCGGAGCCGAAAACTATGACTTTGAATGTCGGATTACCCGGCATTCAATAGTTAGTCTACCAATTGGCGAAAGACTGCCATTTTGGGCGACGAACAAGGGAATGGCTTACTCCGAATAGGAGTATCATCTTTCAACCGAAACCAAAAAGGGATGGACATCACATTTTCCAATTTTGTCAGTTATGACGTCTCCAAAATCCTTACGCAGTTTTTCCAAACCTCCCTTTTTAACTATTTTATCCCCTATCACCATAGCAAAGCAACTGGGACCTTGTAATAATGACACTTTACGCCTCCGATTAATCCGAAACACTAACTCACAGGTGTTGCTGAGAAAATCTAATCGCAACACCATATTAACACACAGCCCGGGATAATCCCAAAATCTTGTTCCCTAGAGAATCCTTCGATTTTTATTTTGCAGCCGGACTTTCTCACGGCATTGTACCATACTCCCATTTGCTAACAGAATCGATTGAAAAGTCGCTTGTCGTCGCCAGCCCAATTTTTTTATCCCCTTTCTGCAATTCATGCCACCATGCTTCATTAACAAGGCATGACGTAGAACCGGTATCAATTAACGCAATCGTGCCAATCCCTTGGCACTCGCATTTCACACAATTTTTTCTTGAAAGAGAGCGGTAACAGTTCTTTAGGGCTCATCTTTCCACGCCTTCGGCAACCCCTTATTAGTTTCCCGGGCATGAGGAAGCAAAGTGTCCCTTTTTATTGCACCAAATACAGGGCCGCTGCTCTCGTGAGACTATAACTCGTTCACAATCTCTAACCCCTTGCCCTCTCTTACCACAGTTAACACAACGTAGGTTAATTCCCCTTCCCCTTTCAATATCCTCAGAAATTGCCACCCCCAACATACGTGTTTTAGCAATCCCTTTACTGCTAACCTCACTACTTGAACTTCTCTGACTTATCCCTCTTTCGCCCATGGCCCTTTCGTACTCCCTATTTTGTTGTTTACGACCTCCAACTTCAACTGCTAACCGCCTAAAATCAAAAATAGAAGTCGGCGCATGTGTCAACACACAAAGTTCCCGTACTCCAGGGGCCAAATTATCTAAGATCAAACCAACCAAATCACCTTCCCGCATGTTAAGCCCTAAAGCCTGTTCATATGTCACCACTGATTCTACAAAATGGTGCATGGACTCTTGCGGGCGTTGAAACCACTCAACATATTTCCCTTTACACCTCATCCTCACACTGGGGGGTAGGGCATACTCTAACAATCGTTCCCTGAAACTGCCAAAATTGTTCTCTTTTTGTTGAACAAGACTTTCCTGAATGAAAAGTCGAAAGGGACCACCGCATTTTGTGGCTAGAGCGCGCATGAATGCTTCCTACGGAACCAAATGCAACTCGCACACCCGAGTAGCCTCAATTATAAACGATAGTACAACTTCCGCATCCATTTCTGAAAAATGCAGAATATCCTTCAATCCTCCCTAAATAATCACTCGTTGTATTTATGATCAACTTCCGCCCCCATTTCTGGCGGAACGTTTGACGATCCTCCCATTTTCTCTTGAGCTTTAAAAGCCACAACTGCCTTTTTACGCAGGTCTGCCGCCATTTCCTCGTAATTCCATTCTCTGTTGCATTCGTCTAGGAACGCCGGCAGCTCTGCTTTGGAATGTTTATAAAGGAAACTTGTGTGAAGCGCAATGGTGTTATTCGAAACACGACTACCGGTCCTATACACCACACCTAACACACACTATAACTCCGAAAACGGAGCAGAGTGGCGCAGTTTGAACCACTACTCGCTTCTACAGCACACGCCCTCTTCCTGGGCTACAATCTGCAGGGAGTGAATGGCTCATAACTCCAAAAACAACGTGGCAGAAAATCCTCTCTTCGGAGCCCCTCATAAGTTGTGGGAAAGGCGGATAGGGGCCGTGAATAAAATAACTCACCACTTAACACAACTCCGTCGTTTACCTTTTATTAATTCTAAATTAGACTTGTGACGTGATTCTCACATGTAATTAATTACTTTGCAATAAGTCCCCAATCTCACATAATAACCTTTACTTAGATACATTCATTGGGAAATAACCAATACATTCAATTTAATGGATCCCGGGCATAAATGCGTGTTATTATTTAATTTCAAAAGCATTCTAAAACACACTTTCAATAAAATCAAAGCTACACTTTTTACAAAATTCGAAAATTTGACTAATACAATCGTGCTCGAAGCAAATAAAAGTTTAAACCAAATACAAAGTTCCCCTAATTGCACAGTTCAATAGTTCAGTTCTTAGGGGATTAAACTTTGTCTAATCATGCCGCTAAACTTGTTTAAATACACTCCAAAATTCAGTTATTTCCTACGTGTTACTCCCACACAAAGCTCTTGCATTTCAATATCACGAGGAAGGAATGGAGCACCAAACAGGCCCATCGGTTCATTCGAAAACGTCGTTAAAAGGGACTCTTCCACTTATACAACCATACCTTGTCCAATCCTCTACTCTAGTTACCTCCAACGTCAGCAAACCCCGAAGTTCTGAATCATGGTTATGATTCACCATGGAAATTGCCACCTTCACGGGCTGATAATCACTCGGAAAGGAGCAGGAATCAACTCGGCTCTCGCAACCACAGGGCACGTCTCCGACCAGCTCTGACGCTCGGCCGATACTACTCTCTCGCCCACGCACCGCCTTCCTCCCCACCCGAACCTCCCTTTCCGCCTTCCTCCCTCTTCCCGCCTCCATGCACATGCGTCGGAGTTCTACCAACACGTGAGTAAGAAGCAAAGAGAGGAGTCGGCTCACCGGGATGGAAACGAGGGATTGATTTTAAACAGCGACGGAAACTAGCACTGCACTGGAGGTTGCGCTTCCACAGTAGGTGTAGCCGAAGGTTGAAGCGAGGAAGTGGCAACAATGGGGTGCTGGTTCCCCGGACAGGATGGCACGGAAGTGCCGAGGTTAGGAGTTGCGTCGGATGGGTCCACAAAGTGAGGATGAGGTTGAGATGGAAACAGGTATTGAGGAGGGAGTGCTAAGGAAGGTTGATCCACCAAGGGACTGTAATGCCAGCCGGACAATGGCGTGGCCGTTGAGTGGTGTGCCTCATCAAACGGTGGCGGATACCTCCCTCTGGATCCAACACACCCCTGTCTCAGGATCCCTAACCTCCAGTGCCTTCTGTACCAACTTGGCGAATTTTTGTCGAGCCCTCAACTTCCTAAGTGACCTCTTAGGCATAGTCTGATTGTGACTCAATTGAAGATATGATGATAAGGCTAGCTGATTGTTGGAAACTGGTATCCTGTAGATTCGCCTGTTGTGGCATGAAAAGCCTTAATGCGGCGGCACTATTGTTGGAGCTGGGCAGGCGGACTTGTAGAGGAGAGCTAGAAGTGCACCTCAGCATGTTCCTATGCCTTTTCACCTCTCCTAGTCAAGACAAAACCCGACACCACTCGGGAAGAGCACAGTGTAGTCGTGCTACCTCCAGAGGTCGTAATGTAGAAAATTTAGAAGGCGTGCGGCTTACGCCTCCTCCCAGTTGTAGAATGATTATGACGACCCGATATCAAACTCCCGTTGCGATCCTATGGGATGTAGCGGTCACAGGTGTCTTGCTGGCGGATGAGTTTGTCAACAATGGAAGGTATGGCGAGTGAAGAAAAGAAAGTAATGGTGTTGCTGCGTTGTTTATTGGCATACGCCAACAACAGAGCTGCCAAGTATTACGGATTTTCCGTAATTATTACGGATTTAACCATCGTATTACGGGATTACGGATGATTTCTAGTTAATTACGGAAACTGGACTTTGTTGCATCGTAACTATAAAAAATCGTATTTTTGTGTGATTGCTACGTGCATGCATTTGTAAACATCGTGTGATTGCGCGTGCGCATAATTCTCGGTAGCATTTATTTGTTTTAACATAATTATGGTATGGACCTTTGTCTTTTTTTACGATAAAACTAGTACATTTACTTAAACTACGGTATTAGTTCGTAGTCTATACGTGGCACGATAATTTTAGTACGTTAGTTTGGCTAGCTTGTATTTTTTTTCGTTCGCAAGCAGTTTTATTTATCTATACGTTTTTGTCTTGCGAATGAAGATGGATTCGTTGGCGTGAATATTTTGGTTAAAGGAAATTATATGTTATTTCGTGACGTTTGTAAAGATAAAACGTGTGGTGAAAAGAAGCAGAGCGTAATAAATAAAACCACCGACTTATTCAGCATTTTCGACCCAGCATTCAGAAAGATTGACCATGTGTAACTTCTTCGAATGTAGCCGACCGACGCTCGTTTTGTAATGAATATGCGTGTGATTTTTTCAATCGTACGTGGTGGAATTTTGTAACACATGAAGAAACGAGTGTAACAAACGCTGTGCGGTTATAGTTAGTTACAAAGTAATTCAGATAGTTTGGTTACGAATCAGTGTGAAATACGCATGCACCCTGAAGGCCTAAGTGAACCAAACTATTTTTTTGAATGCATTCACAATCTTGCTACCCAATGGTAAGTCACTTCTACTACAGGTTAAGAAGCTCAATGTTACTAGTTTGGCAAGGGACAATTTCTGCTACTAATTGTATTGATATCACTAAGGGGCCTATAAATATGAATTTCCCCTTGCAAACTCGTCCATAGTATATTCATTTATACATGCAGTGGAATTTACCTTA
>PNEQ01133282.1:0-12162 GCA_003012365.1 Medauroidea extradentata | reverse complement strand
AAGCCACTCAAGAACCAGCCGTCAAATCATGTCTTTCAGCTTGCGCGACGTTGCCAGACTTACCTGAAATTAAATTTGCTCACAGGGGCGTAACGGTTCGTTTCCGGACACGGGTTCCCCATCTCAAATTGGTCACAAACCCCACCCCCTCGCGTGGTTTCATTTTGATGCATTACTTTTCGAACACCCTGTATATTTACATATGTATGAATTGCCATTTAGAAAATTCTTTGTTAGTAGCTGACGTAACTTTGTTGGCAAGCAATATTTTGTATTTATTTATTTATTTGTGCATGCTACCAAATTCATTGCTAAGCATAAACTTTTCTGTGTTAGAACCCATCCTTTTTTTATTTATGTGTAGTGACTTACATAAAGTCTGTATTAACTTCAAGTAAAATTATATTGTAGATAGTTTTAAATTCTTGTTTTGCATTTAGTGACTATAAAAAAGGAAGTAGACTTCCACTGTTGAGAAATACCGTTCTATAAAACAGTTCTGTAATAGTTTACCAAATACATTTACATTCACATAAGTAACTAATCTTTAGCAACCAGTAGTACTATAGTAATAACTACAAAACTGTAATATTTCTCTGTGAACACTGTAAACACTTACCTACAATGTTCTCAACTCTGTGCAAATTACACAGGGGCTTTTTGCATATACCACACATCAGTCTTGTTTTTATGTCTTGCTTTCTTGTAAATAAAGCACATATCTTCCTTTATGGTGTCTGTGATGAATTACTTGAGTGTGGTTCAGATGGATCTCTTCTCTGCACTTCAACTCCCATAACCTGCATCGCATTCAGAGTCCGTGAATGAAGTCCAAAGGTATTTTGGGTTCGCTGTTCTGTGTAGGACTTTGATAGTTCTAATATCAGTTTCTGTAAAAACAGACGTCTTTTTCTAGGGTTGTTTTGCCCCTATTCAGGAAATTTGCGAGTCCACAAAATATGAGCATTGAGGGCTGCTATATCAAAAAGTCCCAAGAAGAGGCGGAATGGAATTAGTAATGCGAACACATGTATATTGTTGAGTCATCATAACACCTGCATCTACTTATGTTTTGTTATTGTGAACTATTTCCGGTTTGCCATTAACTCATCTGTGTTGTGGTGCTGTGTTGAAAAGAGAATAACCGATTTGTTTTTCTTTGGAACGTAGAATGTAAGGGTTAGATTTTCTGTAAAGGCAAAAAGACATATTTTTTTCTCGCCTAGGACTTGGGCGAAATTCATTTGGAATGTCCCTTTTATTACCCCTGTGTGTTCCAACCAGTGTCGGAACTTTTTCTAACAATGCTTGAGATAGTGGTACAGAAGTGGAAAAGTTGTCAGTTGTGACTCCTCTACCAGAGTTGAAATATGGCTCTACAATGTTCGTTACCACTGTTATACCACTGGATCACTTCCCTTTGTTTGTGTACCATTTGTGTGTGTACTTGAAGGTTGTTTACATAGACGGTGTCGCTATCTGCTCAAGTTCAGAACTTTATTCCGTAACGACCAGGTTTCGATTTCATGTAAACTCGGATGGGCAGTGCCCCCTGTAAGTTACCAGCCTTTCATCAACAGTCAGATTGTTATGTGGTGTGAATTTTGCGAATACATGCATTGATAAAATGATCAAAAACATCTCTTACAGCCTGCAGCTTATCATTTTTCAATGCAATACGAGCATGTCTAGTTGAGAAATCGTCAAATCTTAGCAGGGAGCAGAGTAACTGAAATCGGTTTCTAGACATGGCAGCTGAAAAAAGTGGCTGACAAAATGCTGGATCACAAGCCCACAATTCTGCCACACATACCTGATTGTTGTGTAGTTTACCTGTTGCTATCAAAATAACAATAAATGCTTTGATTTCGGTAACAGATGTATTTTTCCAAACTTTTTTGGTTTGTGGGTGGGTCTCATTGAAGGATTCAACACTCCGCGCGGCTTTCAAATTTGTATAATCACAAACTATATCTAAAATTTCTACGGGAGTGAAAAGCTAAAAAAAATCCTCTGCTACACAACTACATTTTTGCTCCTTTTACTACCTTTCAATATGTTATGGACTCGTAGTTTACCTTGACATGGAGGATTTGAAGACCAAACAACCCCACTTTTAGATGAACATTTTTTCAATTCACTTACACTATTTTCATCGTCAGATGTGTTGTCCTCAGAGCTCTCAATGCTTACCTCATCATCACACTCGCTTTCTTCTTCCAAATTGTCTTCGTCTTCGCTGGCATTCCAAATACTGAAATTTTCCCTCTCCTCAGTTGTAAGGTTACTTGGATCATCAGTAGAAATTATTTGTTGTCTCTCGTCAGGTGTTTATTTGCTAACCATATGAGAATCCTAAATCATAAATATAAATAAATTTTTTTAAAATCTTCATGAATTTATTATTTTCATTTATACGTAGCCATACAAATAATATAAGATTTATGTACCTGACGAAAAACACTTGATAGTCAAACCACTACATTTTCTTCACAAAATATCAATATCGCACTCTCGACACCAAAATGACAACACAAGAATATATCAGAAATACACAGGCAGTATCAAGAAACATAGCGCAACAGAAAATTAGACTGACACACAGTGCAGCGGTTGTAATGAGAACTAACAAGTAAATGTTCCGATAGCTCAGTCGGTAAATACTTCTCGTTATAACATTGCAATATATGTATTTAAAATTCCTTAAACAAAAATTAACAAACATAAATATAGTGCAAAAGTTTAGCACATGCATTACAAAAGGGTGTATTTTAACTACCCCAACACATTTTTTTTCTTTGCACAAATCCGCTAAATAAATCTCTCTGAGACAGCCATTTGCTTATTGCTAAATATGTCAGGAACAAATAGAAAACTCCACTATGTTGAAAAATAATTCACTTTCGTGTATATTGTTAAATAACTGACTTTATGTATTATTACCCTCCTTGTTAGTAGACGGGTTAAATGTGTTTTATGTAGAGATAACGGAAAATAAATTAAGGTCGCCCACTCTTTCTCACGTGCTTCACTCTTCTCCTTCAAAGGAATTGCCGATTTTATTTCTGCTGCGTTGAAGATCTGAGGCAAGTGATCGTAATGTTGACACCATCTGTTCTCTGCCCTCAAGAAATACATTTTCAGTCAACAAATTAGGCTTCCTTACGAGGATACACATTTAAACGAACATATTACGTGACTGTTGATAGCGTATGCGGTGGCGTGTGTTGCTGTCAGTGATGCAATCTATCACATAGCTGTGGCCATTGTAACAATTCTGTAAGCCGTAGCATGTGATGTCACGGTGGCCATCTTGATTGTGTATTCATCAGCTCCATGGCTCCGCAATCTGCGCCAGCTTAAGCATTTTTCTACTACTAAAGACTTAATTAACACAAAAAGCCTTAACTTCTCACAAAATTATAACTATACTACACAAACTTGACAAATAATATATGTAGAATCTAAATCAATATCTTAGGCCCTACTGAAATGTATAATATTACACAACTGTACCCAAAACATGTCTTCAGCTGCTACATACACGTGATGTCTAGTAAACCCCAAAAATGTGGGGCCACAATTTCATAGAATTGCGGTTTAGCCCAGTTGATCGGAATGGTCTATCCCTCCCATGTGTTAGTTGCAGTCAACAACAATTTTAGTGCACTTCACATTTGCTAACGAGCTATCATTCATTTTGTGTTTCACTTTAGTGCATAGAGACTCATGAATGTTTGACGTAAAAAGCACACACTTGGTGTCCTTCCACTTGAAATAATATATCCCAGTGGGGGGGAAGCTGCTGTCACGTTCACCCCTTTTCAAGACCTTGTTCCCGATAAGTTCTCGGGTAGGGAGAATTGTGCCACATGCTAATGTATCCTCAAATTGGAGTTTTTCTAGGAGAGGAATGGAAGTAAACAACTTGTCAAGAATATTTTTTTTCTGAATGTTTCTTTGCATAGTGACAGGACAAGACGCTCTCCCAGTTCATAGCCACTGATCTTTTTATGCATTTTTTAAAATACTTTCCTTTGTAAATGTTAATCTTTCTTGTTATCCTCTCATGTCAGCCAAGTACTATAACTTGTACCCTCTCTTAAATTGTTTCATAATATTGTAATGTTTGATGGTAGAACAGCTCTTGAACAAAATCATGGATTCATACACAGAAAGTTCTTGTGTACCAATAAATACTTCCCTGAACCTCAAATTTAGTTTCCAAACCATGGGTTCCAATTTATAGTGCTTGTTTTGGTTTTCCCTAGTAATTCTTATGTTATCATTCACATGGAGGTAGCTCAAAGTTAGGTCAACGCTGTTCCTACTCATTGTTTGGGACACAAATGGCACTTCCAATTCTTTTGATGTTGACCAGTAATGCCTCCAGCTAGCGAATCTGTGTTATCCTATGAAGGCATACAGTTCTAATTTCAAATACAGATTTTTGTTCTGTGTGGCATACAGATTATTTTTGGTAGACAATATCTTCCATTTCATACTCTAAAAAAGTTTTGTGAACACCTCTGTTGGCGAATTACACTGTTCAGAAAAAACCCTCAGCAACACCCTGATATAGGACATAAATAGGTACACGTGTGTCTTTTGAAATTTGCTTACCATTTCCTAATACATACTGGGAGGCGTGAACTCATTCTAAGATTCTGGTTGTGGGGGTAAAATTGACACGAGGAACACTGTCTTGACATATATCTTGTTCGATGTCTGTCTCTTCCTCTTATTCTTCAGGAAGTAATGTTTTCACTAGTCCCATTTTCTCCACTTCCTTATCATAAATGAAATTGAAAACATCTTGTTGAGGTATGGCTAATTCATCGCCCGAGTCGTTTTCAGTGTCTGTCAACACTCTAGTTTCATCTGGTAATTCTTCGAAAATTTGTTGTGATCGTGCACTTTTCAATTTATTTGACACTTCCACATTCCGTGACATTACTTACAATAATAAACACATCAATTAAAAAACCGTTCATATGTTAAAAAAATGCTCTGATGAAAGAAAATAACTATCATAATGAAGACAACTTCTTAATAAACGAGGGGAAGTTTCGCAACACTGGAGTTGTTCTGCAGCCTGACGGTACTTATGTTTGATGTTATAAACATAATTCAATACGAAATCAAATGAAATTTATTAAATAACTTAATTTTCAAAACACAGCTATTCTAAGTTGTTCACTGCAATCCTACGAACATAGTGGTACACATTTCACACATAATTCTATACTGTGATTATCCTGCAGTGCCAAAATATAAACTGAATGTTTCCCTTCACAGAAATGTGGTACCTAGAAGTACCGAAGAGTTGCTGTGAGAAATCTATTGTGTTTTTTCTTATTAGTCTTAATATGAAGTGGTACTTAAAAGTTCTGAAGCTCAACAAGTGACAGAGATAATATCCATTGTCTGAACTGCAAAGGTTAAATAGCTCCTGTACAGTCATATATATAATAGTTCAATAGTTTTCAAGAACTGTATTGTAAACTCCGTTTAAAGCATATGTTAACATTTTACCTTATTCGGAGTTTTGATAACAATACTAATTACTAAATATTAGTCATTTGTCAAATACATTGATAATCATAGAGAATATTATTATGTTACAAAATATATGCTGCATAGCATTACCTTATTTAAACTCGGAATAGTTTAAATTTTAAAGTTAAATAAGTGGAACATTATAATTAGGCACGACGTATATAATTCTTATACTCCAATTTTATCAATATTGTATTATAACTCTTGAATTTCAAAATCCTACATCTCAACAATGATAATAGAAATAAGTTATGCAAGGTTTTAAAGATCGAATCCCATTTATTGCAAGAATTTTTTTAGCGATATTAAATTTCTAAATATTACTGTAAGTACAAATTTACTACAGAATTTGTAAACGACATTGTTCTTACACGTGACATGCATGCACACCCCACACCCCTCCCTTCATATTGTCCTGCGAGACAAACAAAAGGGTTGCACTTAGGAATAGTCGCAAATCTTTTAATACTATGTTTAATGGATCGAAAATCATCGAAATCTGTGCTTACACAGTGCATTATGATGCATTAGCAGTATTGCAAAGAAAATAATTTTCGACGTCTTAGGACAAAATTTTAACATTTCTTGTCCAACTCTATAAGACATATCTCGTTGCAACAGATATTATTAAATTTGAGAATTTATTACATGTGTAATTGCTGTAAAAGTATGGATAGTTGTGGGTTAAAAACGAATACATTTAATTTAGAAAACTAAATTTAATACACTTGTTCCAAGTCTTCTAATTTTTTTTTTCCAGAATGGTACTATCTGCTTATACACACATTTAAACATACTTTGAGGTAATATCTATGTAGCTCTATCGGTGAAGACATGTCTCTAATAACACGAAGTTCGAAAGGTTAAAACCATCCACTGTCAAGCATTTTTAGTGTACCTAGTTAAAAATTTAACAAAGGACCCACCGATTAACTCTATCCAATAGAACATTGTCGGATCACCAAGATGACTATAGCTACTACGATGTCATCCAAGCGAAGATCCACAACTAGAACGTGTAATTCCCAACTGGAATTAAATTAATTCATAATTTTACAATGGCACTCCAAAAAATGGTTAAATGACACAAAAAACTGTCAAAACTTTTTTGCCACATGGTCGATCAGCACTTATCAAAGCGGGTTTTTGGATCACAGTTAAATGACGATCGAAAATTCGTGGAATTTTAAACAGAAAATGGGAAATTTTTATTTAATTTTAATGATGAAAAAGGAGATTTTCAGGGCAAGAAGGGAAATTTGAGTGAACTGAAGGAAAGATGTTGGAACGAAGATGGCCGCCATCTGTTGATCCACAGTCAGCAGCAGTCTGTAACAGAACATGCTTTTTCTATATACTTTGGTCATGTTCTCTTGATGACAAAATATTGCGGAACTTATATGAAACTATATTAGATAAAAAAATTTTATACACAATCTTTTCCTGCGATGTTCATGATGACGAGCCTGTGGTAATGTGCTCAAGACAATAATCATTAAAAGACATATTTTAAATGGTTTTGAATGAAAAACCAAGTATATGCAAACTTATTAACAGGAACAGGAGATTGGTTCCTAGTCTAAAGGCTGCAATGTATGCCTGGCGACATGTGCTTAGCAAGTTAACACCATCTCCCACTTAGGCTAACTTAGAAATGTTTCGCATCACCAGGGCACTATCTAGGCGGATTATACGAGAAAGCAAGCGAAAGTCTTGGATGGTCTCTGTGCTCACAACCAGAAAATACATTTCGTATATGTTCCCTTCTTTCCGCATTGTAATGCAGTCATATCTAGAGCCACGATTTTATGACGAAAAAATTTGGAACATTTGGTTTCAATGTGTTGTGCACATCTGCGGCTCTGCTGTATTGTTTGTGATTGGATGATTTTACTCCTTATTCTGATTGGTGAAGTCGAATGAGAGACATGTCTGATCAAAGGCATGCTTCCAATTACCATGAAGCAAGGCTGTAAATGTGCACGAGACACTGATACAAAATGGGGCCAAAATCTTTTAGCGACCAAATCGTTGCCATAGTCATAACTGGTGTAGAAGATAGATACAACATATTGGGGCAAACATTTTACCAAAATTCAAGAAAGAAATGGAGGATTGAGCAACAATTCAGGGAGCTAGAAAAAAAAAAAAAGAAAATCATGAAACCGGAGAGACACTGAGAAAAGACATAGTAATTGAATGCAAGAAAAATCTTCAAAATATGAGAAATTGCTAGAAGCTGTCAAAAGTATTGACATAGACTTCCTAAAATTAGTGATTTCTAAAATAATAATAATAAAAAAAAAACTACTTATGACAGAATGAATTTTATTGTTTAAATTAGTTTTCAGTAACTTTCCACAATATTTTGATTCATTCTTACTGTGTTTTGTTGTACTTTTGCTGTTTTTATAATTGCATTTATACTTTTTTTGCTGCATTTTTACTGTGATCATTTTACTGCTTTTATTATTGCATTCTTGGTTTTATATTAATAGTTTTTGCAATTTCATCTTAGTGGTCTATAAATAGAAATAAATAAAACAAACTGAAAAGAAGTAAGTGGAGAGAATTAGGCCTGCTTTGGGGATGGTGGAGGCTGGATTTCGTTAATTATAAAAAATTTGTCATGGAAATTTTAAATTTAGGCCAGTGAAATTCACGGAATTTTTTCACGGATTTGTGTAGACACCCTGCCATAGCCATCAGGACTTTGGGACCAAAAAGTCTGAACTGTCACTGTAAAGACGTTTGGATAGTGGAATGGCCACCCAGAGAGTGTTGTACACTCAACCGACTGGGGTAGCTGGAGGCAGGGTAGAAAACCAACCTGTGCCATCAAAATTTGCTAATACTACAGGAGACTAGGCAAGCCTCACACTAAGGTGTGGCTGGTCTTGGTTGGACTCGTAGTGGTGGTGGTTGCCCGTTGACACCTTTTCAATGATGGGTCAACAAGTTGGCTGCATAAGTGCCAGGGAGAAGTCCTGGAAAGTCTGTTAGAGGTGTGAATAGCATCTCGACTCAACCGAGTGGTGAGTCTCAGAAGGCGGAGCATGTAGGCTGGCGAGACTTTAGAATGGGTTCTCCCTAGATTCTTCTCGTCTGCCAATGCCACTCATTGGGAGTCGAATTCGAGGCGCATTGTAGTGCTCTGCTTGGGGGTTAAGCGGTTCAAACTTCATGTTAGCCTGGTCGCATGCGTCTGGAGGGAGCGTGATCTCTCTCTTTGGCAGGAGAAGGCTTCCTGTCGGTGTGATGGTCTGTCATCCGCTATATCATAAGGGACCAGGATGCGGTGATTAGGCTGCCAATGAACTGCCGCAAGATAACGGATAACATGACCCAAGACTACGAATCGAACACACATTTCATACACACAAGCTCCTGACGTGTGGTGAAACTCTCCCATTTGATTCCTGTTGCAGTGCGACACAGTCTTTTAAAATGTCGCAGGTATATCAAGGTACCCCTGTTCTTTTAATTAGAGTGTTGAGCTTCGGCCATTACGGTGTGATGGAAGTATGTATTTAAGCAGCATATTCCCATTTTAATGTGCAGCTGGGATTTTTAATGTTTTTAATGTGTTTGTAATTGTCTCAACTGTTGTATGTTTGTGTTCACTGAAACTGTTTTATGGTTTTGGTAGAATTTTCGTGTTTTAGTAGTGTTTTGGAATTTTTAGAAGGGTTTTGGTATTTTTAGAAGGGTTTTGGTATTTTTAGAAGGGTTTTGGTATTTTTAGAAGGGTTTTGGTATTTTTAGAAGGGTTTTGGTAATTTTAGTAGTGCTTTAATAGTTCATCAGTAGTGCTTTAGTAGTCGTTTAGTAAAGTTTTAGTAGTGTTTTAGTAGTGTCTTAGTAGTGTCTTAGTAGTGTTTTAGTACTGCTTTAGTACTGCTTTATTAGTGCCTTAACAGTTTTTTTAAGGATTTACAGCAGTTTGAATATTTTAGCAGTGCTTTTTAAATTGAAAAAGACGGACAATACTGTAGTGGACGTTAATGAATTGGTTGTTGAAGCGCCCTACAATACCACTACCTACCTGTCACTTATAATTGTATGTCAAGTGTGTCTGTATCTACTTGTAGTAACATTGTTTGTGGTGTGAAAAATTGTACCAATTCTTTATCAAATTGTGAACACAGACTGCAAAGTTGTACCAAAGGAAAAGCTCACCTTTCGTTACTTTACTGGGTAAATTTAATCAGCATTATGCCAAATGTCTGCTTTTCAAGAATCGAAATTGGCAAACTACATATCTCCCTAAAAAATTATGTATAGTGCAAGTTGCAACTGTTTACAAGTTCTGTGGTTTTCAAGTAAGAGTTAAAGGTAATACTCTCGAATATGCCACTTGTCCAGATGGTTTTTGCTATCTATACATATAATGAAAATTGAGTGCTCACAGAAAAGCTATATAATGATAGACCATTCTACAATGAATACTTGGACATATATCACACAATTTTGAATTAAATAAATTGCAGAACTCCACCGCAAGTCCAGAGTATGTGTTCTACATGTCTATTGGCAAAGGAACGTTTTGACATGTACATGTCACCTTTGTGGTATCAGATTCTTCCAGACAGCCTGCAGAGGTATGGCGATGCAAATGTCGAGAACGAAGAGAGGGTCTCACTAATTTGAAACCAGGCATATTCGTAAAGAAAATTAAAGCCAGGGTTAGTGTTCTGTTGAAAAATGTTGCGTATCGAACTTCAAGTGTTTTGTGAAATACAATATTAGAAATTAATTGATAAGAAAAGTAATCTCTTGACAGTACTTGCAGATGGAATTTATATTATAGATGATGCAGAGAGTGTTGACGTGACAGAATCCCGGAAAACAAAATCGAAGGAAGGAACTCAATATTTTTAATAATCCCTCAAGGACAACTCCAATGAAAGTAAAGGTCACAATTGACAGGACTTGTGGAAAATGATGTGCACACAATACTGTACCGAGAACCTTAATTGATAAAGTGTGGTTATCTAGAGCTACAACTGATCCTTGTGAGGCTATATTGTTGTAGGTGTTGGGATAATGAGATATAACCTATTTGCCAACATATTGGCTACATAGTTACCTTATGTTTGAAGAAAAACGTACGATAACTGCGAGTACCAACACCATATAACTTGATAATGTAAAAAGTTTTTATTACATGGAACAAAAACCAATCATTGGGCTCTGATTGTTTTTAATATTGTGCAAAAGTCACTTAGTTTCAAAGACCTGGTTGGTTCTGAAGTAAGCTGGCATGTTAAAAGTGCTCTAAAAGTGATTGTGTTTATGGTTTTTATAAATTACACGAAACAAAGAGATTAGTTTACGACGAACTCAGTATGGAGAGTTAGAATTGCTTTACTACTGAACATCCAAACCCGAAAGATAACTATAACTGTAGTGTATACGTAAGATATTTGATTCAAAAACTTCTCAGTCGTTAAGACTTTAAGTATTTTAATCGAAATCATCAAAGTTTATATATTCTAGTAAACAGGCAGCAGTTTGCATTAAACCACATAGATGAGAAACAATACCCAAATTCTTCAGCATTGTGAAATGACCTGTTCGATTAACCCTGACTAATATCCCATAGATAATTTTGACGTATCATTGTTCGACGACCTCAGTGGTTCTGTAGTACGATTCCGTTCTGTGGCACAGATTCCTTAAGGTTTTTTTGAAGAACGGCAACTTTCACACTCTGCAGTCGATGCAGGAATCGCAATGTTAAGATAATAATGTAAACTTACTAATCCTGCTTACAGAGACATTTTCTTGCCTACATAGCAATCTTTGAAGATAATGTATGCATACAGTAACCACAATCTTGGCATAATTTGTAGACAAGAAATACAGACCTCCAAGATAATGAATGGTCGATAATGTCACATAATGTTCATGGTGTCCACTTGTACCTGTTATAGCAAATGCGAGAACTTTCGAACTGTAGCATATGGATCGTCAGTTCGGCAATGGTAGCAAGTCCGTTCTTGCACTATTCCATGATTTCTTGAAGAACCGCGATCAGTTATGTTCTGAAGAGATGAAATTAGTAGGATGCAGATACTATAAAAATACATAATAAACCAGTTCAACAGAGACCACACTTCAGCCTAGATGAATCTCGTGCTGCATTCGTAATGCAATAACCTGATGTTTTCAAATAATTAGGTAAAGTGCAATATCTAGCAAAGAATGACACACAATAGTCTCTCATTGTCAAAGCCAATCGAAAGATTTTTTTTTTTCATTTTTAATCTTAATTGCATGAATTTTTATATTTTAACCATATAAATCTGATTTTATTGAAGTTTTGTTGCTAATAATTGGACAAATAACCAAAATATTCTAATTGATTATAAAATAATTTTTCAATTTAGTGGTATATGTCTAATAAGCTATATAATGCACTGCCGTCTCTTAAATTTGAAAATGTTTGATTTTTAACTTTAGACAACATTTAAAATGTACACATCAGGTTGTAATAACAACAGCAAAACATCTTATAGTAGCGGAAAATACCTCACAGTAGCAGAAAACGCATATATATATATATATATATATATATATATATATATATATATATATATA
>PNEQ01133280.1:0-21387 GCA_003012365.1 Medauroidea extradentata | reverse complement strand
AAAACACTTATTTGCTCATAGTTTTCAGGGTATTGATATAACTTGCTAAAATATTCCGTAGCAGTGTGGGCCGTATCGTACTGAACAAAAAAGTCAGTGGTGGCATATATGTAGGTTTGAAAGTGACTGAGATATTTAGGAATATAATTTAACCTGTAACGCCCTATCCTTGCTGCCGCCGGAGCTCTGAGGTAGGCAGAGTCCTTAAATTCGCCGGCTGACAGTCGAAATAAATAACCGATTAAATTCTAATATTCCGATACACGAGTTTTGTGCAACTTTTACGTATAGCCTGCACTTCAACACATGTACCAAAATACACAAGAAATTATTGTTTAAATGGAAGTAGTCCGGAGTTTATTAAATTAAATCAAAGTAAAGGTGAATAATGGTAACACAATAAAACATTTAAGTACATACATTAAATATCCCCCTTAGCACTCACTGTCTCATAACACAATGATATAATACAATTCATCACACAGTGTACTTATGTTCAATTATAATCGTTTCGACAAATTATTAGACGATTTCTCTACGATAATTCGTGTTAAAATGGTTTTGAGATTTGCGTGAATTGAAAACCAACGTAAAACCGACAAAAACGAGTAGACAAGCGCCTAATTTGGGACGGAAAAAGATAGTATATTCTCAATTAGTATTAACTCAGATTACTAAGCATTCCTAAGTCATGCAGGTGTGCAAGACGTAATTAAACTTTTAAAACATACGATCAGGGTTACCAAACATTAAAACTCTAATTAATTTGTTTGTCCTAATGGATGTACCTACTCGAATGGTAAACATTTTGTAGTTGTCCTATAGTATAGTTTTTGCCTTCTCTATAAGTAAACAAGTATAAGGTATAACGTATTTTCGTTTAACTATAATGACGCTGTAATTTTGTAATTTCTTATATGCAGATCATTGAATTCGCGAAATTTCACCATCTCTACTTATTTTATTTCCAATCAGATTACTCTTCACGTCGTATCAAATATGGCAAAAGCCACTTGGAAAACTGACATGAACTTACGGTCGTTAGAATTCTAGCTTGTAGTCAAAATAAATAACCTAATATTCTTTGGTCCCTAATAATAAATTACACATAATTACAAGTCACGCGAGCTTGGAAAGATCTTGGCGACGCACAGAGGAGAGGTTTCCCCCATCCTTCCCCTAACCATCGGGGATGTGCGCATATGCTGATTGGTTGTAGCTGCTAATGGCACTCTCATGGCTCCATCATTTCCCCTCTTACTGGCTGGTAGGGGAAATGTGGGGCTGGTAGCTGCGCAGTAGATACCATTTCACGTCCGCTGCGCCACTCTCAAATCCTTTCCCCAAGCTGCGGGACTTGTATGCATAATAAGCGCACCACACGAATCATCGGCTGAATTGGAGACGAAAATGTTATAGGCAAAATGTACGATGACAGTTTATATACACAATGTGGCAACACTGCACTGTAGTTAGTCTCCTCTTGCGCTCCACAGATATCGTACTTATCTTACTATTGTTGTTTTGACCTCAGTGTTACTGGCGCGGTTAACATCTCGAGCAGTCCAAACATTATCTTACATTTACTTGACGTAACATACATAAAATAATACCTGGACGTGGAGCGCAAGAGGGGAATTTATCTTTGCAGTGTTACCACATTATGCACGTAAAATGTCGTACAACATTCTGCCACTTACATTTTCGTTTCCAATTCAACCCAAATTCACATGATTTACATATTATGAGTTTCTTTCTGGACATCATGTATACATACATATGCTTACATACAGAGTAGTTATTATGTACCAAGGTGTCGAAGCTAGCCACATGCGCCCTTTTCGCATGCACTGGGGATGACTGCCTGGAGGAACTCTTCGTCGAAGAGTAAATATTTAGCACTCCAGTGGCAGAATTCCTTGTGGACACGCCAAACACTAAAGAATTTTAACAGCTGAAGAAACAACTAACGGACAACAAACGACTGTTACACGCCAACCATATCATCGTTCCCTGACTTATTTTCTCAAGTTAATAATGCGAAAGGGCCCGTTTAACTTTTCGCGAAATTATATTTTCACCAGCTTGCTTCAGTGTCTTACGTGCACACACATCTGCAGCTCCTGTTCGTGGTCTATACTTAGAAATAAACTATGTACTTTGTAACAAACATATCTATTGGTTCTCTGCAAACGGCAATCTTGACTTCGATTTTAGGTTCTCAGTTTATCGAAAACTCTTTTAAGTCAAGACTGTTTAAATTTATAGCTTCTCCGACTCCATTATACACGACTAAGGTTAATTCTACTACAGGTTTGAAAGAAATCGTGTTTTCTTTTGGCAGAGGGAAACATTCTGCCGTTAGGTTCGCTGCAATCACTAACGGGTCTAATAAAGTACGAAACCATAGTAAAATTAAATAAACTAGGCTTGGCAAAGGGAGAAGTCATTAAATTGAATGTTAAAGTGTCAAACAATTTTGGCTTTTATGTTATCAACTTCATGTAAGTTTTGACTTCACGAAATCTCTGTTAATGATCGGTTTTCACTTCTTACGAATACCAACGCTCGAGCGGTGTGCCGAACTTTGAACATAATTCTTTCTAACCTGTGATAGACTTAACCGTAAGAAGCCATGCACTGAAAGCTATCGCAAAGTCAAATGCTAACATTTCATTTGTAGAGTGTAAGTGCTAAAGGAGCCAAGTGTCAGAAGAGAACAAATTGAGTTTGTTACATCAATTTGAAATACGCGTGGCTGCAGACGCAGTACTGTCAAAGTTTAAGTCTCAAAAATTTCCTGTTGTATTTTTTGAGCCTTTAAAGATCGCCGTTCCCATATGTCCTCGGGCTCTTGCTGACTTATTTCTTCTATTCTATGCGGAAGCGTCTTTTCGGCACTTAGCTCATTTAGAATTTCCGCTGTACGATTGTGTAACAGCCTTTCTGCAATGGCGTCATTTGGGTGGTGGTGGACAAGGGGGGGGGGGCAAACGCTATTTAAATAATGCTAACTTAAGCACATAAAACTGTAGTTTTATTATTAAAGTTTCTAATTTATACATGCTTAATAAAAAAGATGCAACAATGTCACTGTCGCCGAATAAAATAATCTTCCCCCCCCCCCTCCTCCACCAAGAAAAACCTGAAATCACGCCCGTGCCTTTATGTCGAGACGTGTTTTGTTTTTTACAATGCCACGTTCTCGGTGAAGAACTTATGTAGCCCAGTGTCGGTGTTTGCGGCGTGGTTGGCCTCGGGGCTGGCTGGAAGACGTGATGACCCAAGGAGGCGTTACAAGATCAGTTCATGGAACTGGAGATTGCTGGAGAAGGTTGAGAGATGGAGGAGAGAGGAGGAGAGGAGGTGGACCTTGACTCTTGCTGGACCGGTCTGGCGATGCAGGCCTGCGATAGCGAGAAGTGCATGCAACGTGACCCCCTCCCCTTTCACATTCTCAGCAACTAACCTTCCCCTCCCCTCCCCCCCTTACTTTACCAAAACATCTATTCCGAGCACGGCAAGGCAACCACGGAACGCTCACGCGTTAGAAAGTCTTCTTTTTTTACCCCACTTAGGCTTTTTGTTATTGTCCGTGAATGCCTGGGTAAGTTTAATTCTACTACAGGTTAGAAGATAAACGAATTTCTCACAGACATGTTTGGCAGAAAGCAATAATTCGAACGACAGTTGCACTGGTGTCGATTAAGGGGGCTACGAACTTTTGCCGAGGTCGGTACCGAAGATTCACTAATGTGACTGCAACAAATTTTTGTGTGTACGGTACGAAGAAGAGTTTCACGAAAGACGTTAACTACAGACACATACATACACAAATATTATACATATACATACATACACACACACACTAGGACTCGGGTAAAACGAATTATCTATAGCCAGAAGAAGTGTATTCGTTGACATGCCACATCCTACTTAATTAATTTATTATTAATTAATTTGTAAGGAAAATATGACACAAAATTGGCAAAAAGCGAAACTAAATTTTATGTTGATCTGTTCGCTACCAAACTCACAAGATCACCCGCTGGGCTAATCTGAAGATTGCCTGAAAATGTCATCAAAATCGCTCGAGACGTTTTGGAGCCCGTAGGGAACATACATGTACACAATGATTTATGTGTATGTTTATGCGCACTGAATTAAAAAAATCACTTCCGCAACATATATTTAATTATAAATACCCACATGATACTCAATCAATACTTAGTCACAGTTGACGATTATGGAAAATAAACATAGTATAAAAGTGGCGTATGTTTACAAAAAACGGTCATGTTTATAAAACAGGTGTTTATAAAATAAACAAAGTGTTTCGTTAGTGTTATGTTATTTTTCTGGTTGTGGGTCATTTGCCCGGCTATGCCGAGTGTATCACATTTTTCAGTCGCTTGTATGGTGATTGTGTCCTAGTAACGATACTAGTGTGTCAGATATGTGTTGGCGGGACATCTGGTCACCTGTGGGACGTCCCGGCTTTTATTACTTCTCTGAGGCGGGGTTGTTGGTAACTTGCCTACCTACTGGTCAGGTTTAAGTAGTTCCGTAGGTTGGAGTTGTAGGCCGTCTCTACTAGGTGACAGGTCCAAACGTATTTGGTAAACATTTCCTGGTCTGTTCTCACTTTCCCTCACAGTAACTTCCTACGGTGGTTTGATAACTGAAGGGCGCGGCATACAGCAATTTTAATCACCATGTTTTTTTTTATATTTTTTATTTATGCCAGATAATTTCTCTTATTTCAGACACAAAATGTGACTAAATTAGGCTCTTATGAAATTTTTTTATCTCTCATATTTTTCGCGTAATGACTTGTTGAAGTCAAATTTTGCATTTTTCCGTTTTAAGGACTATACTAAAACCAACTAACATAACAAACTTAAAAAAAAAAATCACAGTGAATAGCAATGTTGTAGGCTAAAAATTCGGCAATGTTAAATCACAAAATAAAATATTTTATGTATTTGAAAAAAGTCTTCAAAATGGAAGCATACAAATTTTGGATGAGTCATTACGCAAAAACTATGCGAGATAATAATTTTTATGAGAGAAAATTTTTGTCACATTTTGCGTATAAAAGAAGACAAAAATAATAACTGGTACAAATATCAAAACAAAATTTGGTGATGAAAATTGCGTTACCTCACGCCCTTAAGGACACGGTTTTTCATTTCTTTTAAACAGTTGCAAATAACTCAAATATATTTTAACAGAATGCTTTGAAAAACCTTGAGCCTGTTAACCACCTTACGATACACAATTTTGCCAGAGGTTTTTTTTTTTTCAAATAATGTACCGCTTGCAAGCAAAAAAAATCTTGCTTTATTTTGTTTATTTTGACCACAAAATATATAATATTTCAGGGGCAAAAATCTGAAAATCCGTTTGGTGTATTGCAACAGAAAAATTCAGATACAAACGATGATATATAAGTCTTAAAACTGTAAGAATGAATTATTGATATATGTATTAATTTGCGTTAAAAAAATATTTTCGAAACCACTGCAAAACTAAAGAGCGAGGCCTTAAAGCTAGTGACCTGAAAAATTCGTATTTTCTTTCAGGCACAAGCTAGAATATAAACAACTCTAACTTGGTGTTACAATTTCAACTGGTTCTTGGCTTATTTGACACGTCTTGTAAGTCGCAGAGCCAATGAGAGTATGTAACTAAGTGCTGGTCTATATCACTGTGTTAGCGAGTAGCCAGTGAGTAGTTCTTGTCTACTCGAGTACACATTTATATTCATGGAGGCTAGCTTACATGTCAACTAACTTGCGATCGGATAGATTAGAAAACTCATAGCAAAATTATAAAATATCCTTAAAAATATATAGACAGAAATCCACTCTTGGACGATCTTAAAATGCTACAACGAATGTGCCGCGTACATTTAATGGGGGCTCGATGCTAAACTAGTTATTTCTGAATGAATCAATTCGAATTTTTTTATTTGCCTTTCTAATAAAAATTATATTCTACGTAAATGGTTATAGAAAACTGTGATGTATAAAGAAACATCAATAAGTTTGTTTACTTTAATTTTCATATGTTTTGTGTACATACGTTCCCGCCGTATAAGTTGTTACTAAAGCAAATACGTGTGTGTATATATATGTATATATGTAATTAGTTCTAAAAAATTTAGGCAAAGAAACTAATATTTCCTTTCTTACAAGTACAGAAATTTTTGTGATGGAGAAGTTCGAAGGTTTTCTCGTTAATTTTGTTATTGAAGCTTTCATAAATACATATTTTATTTTGCCATAAATAGTCAGTTATGTATTCGTTTCAAACGTATTAACACTTAAATTCAATATATATATATTTTTTTTTTCAGTAGTGCATGTTTATACTCTTTCGTCTTTTATATAGGCTAAACCGACCTGCCACATTTGCCCTCACATAGACGCTACCCTGTGGGAGTGGAGGGGAATGTGTGTTAGTAACAGCGGTGTTGCCATGTCGGCTAGGCGACTCGGAGAATGGGCCAGGCAGGACCAGTAAAAACGTTGTTGCCATGTCGGCTAGGCGACTTTATGAATGTGTCAGGTAAGACCAGTAACAGCGGTGTTGCCATGTCGGCTAGGCGACTCTGAGAATGAACCAGGCAGGACCAGTAACAGCAGTGTTGTCATGTTTTCTGGGCGACTGTGAATGAATCAAGCAGGACCAGTAACAGCGGTGTTGCCATGTTAGCTGGGCGACTGTGAATGGGCCAGGCAGGATCAGCACGCGGTGGGCGGACCTGAGGGAAAGGCGTCGTGTTGACAAGCTCGCCGTCGTGAATGAGCTTGTAGACGGGTGCGGCGCCCATTACTGCGGCCGGTCGTCCCTCGGCGTGGGCGGTTATTTACGCCCTTGCACAGGCCTTCCTCCTGTGTCCTTGATTCCCCTCCGCTACCTCGCCATCAATGACGACAGGCTGTCTCCTCCGCTTGGCAAGGTGTTGCCGTGTCTTCACTGCTACAGTGTTGCCACGTGCCCGCTACCATGTACCACGAGTTTGCCTCGAGAACAAAACTGAACTAGGGCAAACTCTTCTAAATACCCAGTAAACACAGAAATTACGTGCCGGAAGCGGGTCATTATGGCACGCCGAAATGCCAGTTGCCGATGTATATTTGGAATAGCGGCAGACAGTCAGCCGTCACGTCATAAAGACGCCGGACCGTTATAAACAAACTATCAAATATACGTCTTGCTGTTAGCAAAGATGAATGTGGAAAGCCGTTGACATAAAGACAGCGGGCCGGTGATAGCTGAGAGTTAAAAAGGATTGCTGGTCGGTTACGGCCAAATGTCGCGAAGATGAAGGGCAGGCGCACTGAAAATAGAGTAGTTGCAGGTACCATACTTGTCAGTGGCATAGCCAGGATTTGGGTTTTGGGTGGGGTGGGGGGAGGTTGAAATGGAAAATTTTATAAAGGAACTCGATCCCCACTGTCAAAGTGGCGGGTCCGGGGGTCCTCCCCCGCAAAAATTTGGGTTTTGATGTACGAAATTGTGCTATTTAAGCAGTTTTAGTATCGAAAAATTGAATAAACCAGTGGTAGTAATATTTATTTATTTTTGTCGTTTATATTTCCGGGGGGAGGGGTTGAACCCGGAAGCCTCTCTCTCCCCTCCCCCTGTCTACGCCCTTGATACTGTTCTGTAGAAGAAATAAAGACCAGTTTTACACATCAGATGGTAACTTCTACAGTACAGATTGTTGAAGGAACTGTCCAGAGTTGTACCGACAAGCAAACTGGTTTGTTGTCCGTATTTTAACAGAAGTATGGTACCTTCAACATTACTGTTTTCTCAGTGCGATGACCAAAGCCAACATAAATGTGTTTCCATAATGTTTCATGTGATTTTAAAAACGTATTATCTTGTTTCGTACATGTTACTGTGTCCTTTTTGTAACTGTACTGTATTAATTTGGGTCTTTCTGAGTGGACTGGGTTGGGCTCGTTCTGACGATCCTCTGATTTGTAGTTCGTCGTGCTTATAACTATACCATGCCATATGTTTGAAATCTCAGATGAGAGTTGTATACATATCTACGAGTAACTTTTCATGGCATCAAAGTGATGTTTTCGTGAATTAGACGACAGGTTGTGTATTCTGAGATTACTAATTGTTGTTTAATAGTTTATTAAACATTAACCATTGAACTAATGACAAGTGTGTGAAATATACTAGGAAATGAAACAGCTATGTAATAGTAAACTTTCCTTTAGAAACAAGCTGTTAACCACTACAATGCATATGCATATCATTGTTCGTTCAATGTTTCTAAGATATCTTTAAAAGGTCTTTAAAAAGACATCGGGTCGGTATCTTCCTCACGGTAGACAACCACTGTCTGAAAAAGAACAATGTGCCGTTAACGGCCCGGTCTCTTCTTGCCGATATGATTTACGTATCCTTTAACAGACTATCGGCCAGTATCTTTTCGCGACATATAACTGCTGTCTGATAAAATGACTCTGTGCTGTTAGTGACGCGGAATATTCTTGCGGTGTAATTGAATTGTCCTGAAATGGACAGCGGGCCAGTGTTTTATTTTTGCGACAGATAAACACTATGAGAAACTATTTAAGACGCATTATCTTTGTATATCTACGAAAAGAACACACGCGACAAATTATGTCCCTATAATCTGAAAAATTCGGCAGGTTTATTAGTAACTTCCTTTCCGGAAAAATATCAACCGGATTTGAAAATCATCAGAGTAGAAACAATTGTTAGATTTTGAACTATGCTGTCTACAAATTATATAATTTGGTCACCGCTTATATTCCCATAAGATAAATGATAATAGTAAAGCACTGCATGACAGCTGAGTGGCTTGCGCGGAGAGGTGATAATCCATTATATACGTCGGTTAATGTAAGTAAAAGTTTCTAAAAGAATCAACTTATAGTACGGCGGGTATACCTATCTGTTTAAACGGCCCAATCGAGAAATACTGGCTATCTGTGAAAAACCACATTGAAGAAGATGAAGATGATTATACAGAACACTGAGTTGTCTGTTGAATCATTGGACTTCCGAAGTGGAGAGATTTTGGTCAGTACTTAGGTCTTTAGCGATAGTGAGAGGTGACATGTGAGTAAGGAGCAGGGCCAGAATGAAGGACGGGGGAAACGGGAGATCCCCGAGAAAACCCGCCGACCAACGGCATCGTCCGGCACGATTCCCACATGTGGAAATCCAGGGACCGACCCTGCCGGGGCTCAAATCCGGATCGACGCGGCCTCTGGAAACGATAGTCTCAGTAGCAGTACTGCTCTGTGTTGGATCGACGGCAACTTGTTGGGTTCGTTTGTCTTGAAGCGCTGCTCCTCTTCAGACAAGCGACACCGAAGCGGCGCCACCGATGAGGAAGATACGCTGTGTGATCATCACAGACGAGTCTCTTGTGTTGTTCGACGTACAAGGCGTTCCTTTTCCTGGGTGTCCCGCGCCGGGTAGACGTAAACAAACAAAGGAACCTCGCCAAGTCTTTATTTCGCCCGCGCAGCCACTGGTTGCCGTGCGGCGTGAGGAATGACGTCCCCAACAGAGGGCGTCATTGTCGGCGCTGAAGATAGTCGACAGACGACGCGAGTTCCCAGAGCTCGTAAAGCTCGGGGTAAACGTCTTCTGAATGATCTTCTGTCGAGCGGCACATCATCGTCTTCGCCACTTTCGCCAGCACGCGGATATTTGTAACGGATACTTCCACCGAGTGCCTTTTTTTTTCTTTCTCGCAGGCGTGTTTTTAAGGCCATGAACTGTCGTGCAGTTCTGTTAAAAACAGTGTATAATATATGGGTAGAGCCCATTATTTTTCGCGGACAGAATTCTGCAAGAGTTTGTTTCAATGCCTTATTTGCACATATGCAGCCGTGCGTCATGGTCAGTGATTGGCTGTTCTACCCGCAAATCACAGACGTGTGGTGTCGCAGTAACCTTGTTCCTGTTGGCACAGTCAAATGAGCCACGTCTGTGCAACTATACATTCCGCCAATAACCATGAAGCACAGCTTCATATGTGCACATAATTCATTGAAACAAACTGTTGCACAATTCTTTTCGCGAAAAATCGTTGGCTCTATGTTTTAACTAATATTTTCTAGACAAAACACACATTGGTTTTAGCTAGTTACGCAATTAAGTAAATTCTTATTTAATAATCTAATTAGATCAATATAATTTTCTGCTAAGAAAAAAATATTGCAAAGCAACACAATTTTTAACGAAACTCTGCAACAGTTTTTCCGATATCTACTCTCGTTCAGGAATTAAAATAATAAATGATGTATCATGGTCCTAGGCGCGCCGCTTACCGTGTCCTCCAAATGCGTCGCAGTGTGTTAGTAAATACGTTTTTTTTTACTAAACTATTCTACACAGGCCATCGTGCGAATGTACGAAAATAAAACACACTTTAATCCAGGACGGAATGTCATTGTTGAGACACTATGCTAGGTAATTAAAAACATTGTTTCTAATCCCTCCAACATAGCTAAAAACGCTGTTTCTAATACCTCCAACATGGCTAAAAACTTAGAATTTATTGGTTTCTGGACGTACGCCATTGCTAATGTTTTTGCTGAGCAATGGCGTACGTTCACAAACCAATAAATTCTAATTGTAAACTCCCATTGCGACAAACATTTAAAAATCTCATGGCTAAAAATGCTGTTTCTAATTCCTCCACATTGCTAAAAACGCTGTTTCTAATTCCTCCACATGGCTAAAAATGCTGTTTCTAATTCCTCCACATTGCTAAAAACGCTGTTTCTAATTCCTCCACATGGCTAAAAATGCAGTTTCTAATTCCTCCACATTGCTAAAAACGCTGTTTCTAATTCCTCCAACATTGCTAAAAACGCTGTTTCTAATTCCTCCAACATTGCTGAAAACGCTGTTTCTAATTCCTCCACATTGCTAAAAACGCTGTTTCCAATTCCTCCAACATTGCAAAAATGCTGTTTCTAATTCCTCCACATGGCTAAAAACGCTGTTTCTAATTCCTCCACATGGATAAAACGCTGTTTCTAATTCCTCCACATGGCTAAAAACGCTGTTTCTAATTCCTCCAACATGGCTAAAACGTTGTTTCTAATTCCTCCACATTGCTAAAAACGCTGTTTCTAATTCCTCCAACATGGCTAAAACGGCCTTTCCAGACTGCATTACTTCAGAATGTACTAACCGGATGTGTGTGAAACTCAGATTAAGACGTGCATTGAACTTTGCTTCAGACTTCCACCAATAAAATTATGTGATCATTGCTTAAGGGTGTTCAAGAGACGAAAAATCATAATTTTATATTTGCATAAAACAGTGTTAGACATTACTTGGAAGTATATTTCCCTATTGCAGGAAAAAAAAAATAGCTCAGCCAGTTTTCCCATAATGGCATTTCAAAGTAAAAAAATTGCATGTTTTTAGTTCATACACTCCCCGAAAAAAAAAAAAAAAAAAAAAAACAACATAACAAAACGAAATATTTCACAGTGAAAGCACATTTCCCGGGCTAGGGCTTTAAGTATATAAAACACATCCAAACAATGTTTTTTTTTAATTTGTGAAATTTTTTGTTCTTTTGCAACATTTAGGAATATTTTAATACAACAAAATTTGTTTTCAATTTCTATATACTTAAAGCCCCAGCCCGAGACATGTACTTTTACTGTGAATTATTTCGTTTCATTACGATTATTGGTTCTCGAGGGGAGTATGAACTAAAAACATGGAAATTTTGACTGTGAAATGCCACTATGGAAAAACTGGCTGAGCTAATTTTTTATGAGAAGCAAATATACTCCATAGCAACGTCTACAAAATAACATTGTTTCGTTCAAATATAAAATTAAGATTTTTTCCCCATTTGAACGCCCTTAAGGTCCAATGTAAAAAATAATAATCGGCGGAAATCTTGCAAGCCGATTCAGCGCTTGGCTCGTTGAAGCGAGTGGCAGTTGACGTGCGCTTCAAGGTCGCCCTTATAGCTCCGTCGCTTTTGAGCCTCTAACGAACGTGTAGGCAGAGCACTTAACGCGAGCAAAGTTTTAATACCACACATGTACATTTTTCAGCTTCCATTTGCCTTAAGTTATTACTAGAGACCTGAAGAATTCGCGTTTTCTTTTATTTGCAAGCTATAATTCCAGCAACTATAGGTCTGTATCACGTTTAAAATTGGCCGTTGACTTACTCGACACTTCCTGGTAGTAGCTGAGCCAATAATAAAACTGTAAGTATACACAGGCCCACTTGACTGTCAGCGAATAGCTAATAAACAGCTATCACATTCAGTACTCAAATAATCTTGCAGGCAAGCCTACATGTCAGTAAACTCGCAAATTTTTCCCGTCTCTAGTTATTACTAGAAACCCGGAAAAATACGTGGGTTCAAAAATCAATCAACTTGCCTTCAAAAATGTCTTTGTACTCAAGAAGACAGCGTCTGCTCATTAGCTGCAGACAGGAAGACCCGGAGCCTATGACTTCACGGAGTGTGTTCGGGTGAGTAACCTATAAAGCAGTGAATTCTAGACTGCCACGAGACAATAACGTGAAAAATGTCAACCTCTTTAATGGTTAGGCCTTCATTTAGTTTGCTTCTTTATTATTTGCCCAGCGCTCTCCAGGAGAGTTTAAATATGTCGAGGTTCAGTAACGATAGTGTCGGTAACTACATACAGCTGTTTGAAATCCTGCTTTCACCGCGAATTTTTCCTCTAATCAGAAAACATCGCAAGTTCAATAACCAGCCGGTTAGACTGCACAGTCCTGTGTGCGCTCTCTGTCCTCAGCTCCGTGTCATTGGCTGATGATCCAGTGAGTGGTATCGCTGTAGCAAGTGTGCATTCTCGTGCAGGTTCGCTATTGTTTCAGAGTCTTCAAGAACAAGTTAACAAATAGTGACCTAATCGCAGACAGAAGCATCACTTCAAAACCTTGCCCTCACATCAACTCTTTTACACACAACTCACAGACGGTCAGTACTGACCCATTCAAACAAAGACATGTTAATGACGAAAGAAGACAGTTTGACATGAACACGTTACCTTGAAGCGTAGAAATCAGGTATTGTCACCAACCAGTCTTGAAAGGATCTATATCAACAGTTGTGTAAGTGTATTCGGGAAATTATTTGAAGTAATTATTATTTAAGGGGTCCGCCTACATAGCCCCTCAGCGGCCGTTCGACCTCATGGACGTGGAGTTTTCCCCCACAAAAGCGGGATTGTGTCAACCCCTGTTGTGGAGGAGGTTGTCTCTTGCTCTCTCTGTTGTCCTCTCGGCTCGGTCTCGCGAATCCTTCAATTTTCCACAACACTAGTTGCATATTTGCGCAGGACACATATTACAAGAACAAGATTTTCTCAAAATGTTCAGTTGTTACAAGGTACAAACAGTCACGTGATCGAAAGCTAAAGGATAGATCTACTAGGTTTAATGGTTTTAAGTAAAAATAACAAAATATAACTGCATTATACAAGCCGGAAAAGGCACTAATTTGGAATGTTAAGGCCCTATTTTCTAATTACTTAAGAAACTGATAGAACTGAAACCATTTACCCTTAGTGTGAGGTACCTTAATATCTTTTATATGTCAAACACACAATCTCACGACTTATATTTTCTGTGAAAAAAAATGATATTCCTGAACCTCTACAGCACAACTTTCATGGCAGGTAGGCGGGCCCCTTAGTTTTGCAGTCGTTTCGAAAATGTTTTTTTAAACACAAATTAATAGATATCTCAAAAATCCATTCTGGTAGTTTTAACACTTATATATCATCGTTTGTATCTGAATTTTTCTGTTGAAATATACGAAACAGATTTTTAGATTTTTGCCCCTGAAATATCACATATTTTGTTGTGAAAATAAGCTAAAATGAAGCAAAATTATTTTTTGCTAGCAAACGGTAAATTAAAAAATAATGCTCTGTAAACATTGTGTATCGTATGACAGTACAGTCTTAAATTTTTTCAAAGAATCTGGTTAAAAAAAATTTGAGTTATTTGTAATTGTTTGAAATAAATGAAATATCATGGCCTTAAGGGCGTTCCTGAAGGATTTTATATTTGTATGAAATAGTGTTGGTTTTGCAGCCGATACTTGGGAGTACATTATTCTCTTATAAGAGATACATGTAGCTCAGCCGGTTTTCCCATAATTGCAATCACAAAGTCAAAATTTGCATATTATTACTCCATACACCCCTGAAAACCAATTAACATAATGAAACTAAATAATTCACTGTGGAAGTACGTGTCACTGGCTAGGGCGTTACGTGTATAAGAACCAAATACAAAATAGTTTTGTATTCACAAAAAAAATTTAAAGTAGCAAAAAAATTTCCATATTTCAGAAGCTCTTTTAAAAATCCAAAACCTGCTAACGACCGAAGCTCTCTATACCGCTCTGCGGCCTCTGCAAATGGCCACCTTAACAAAGTAGAAATACGCTGAGGTCTATTATCGAGAACATGAAATGGTAAAGTAATACAAAAATTGATAAAAAGAAACATGTCGCAACGCCTCTTGGAAAGCCAGTTCTGGCGAGGAATGGTTGTTAAGTCGTCAACTGTTGCTCTGTCCCTGGAAAGTGTCTGGAACTCGAGAAGTTTTTCCTCGCCGGCACTCCACAGTTATTGTCGGGTTGTCGACGTCCCGCTGTGTTCTCGGCCGACCTGAAGACGTCCCCTTATTGGATCTTGTTGTCAGCGTCTCTCCTTATTTCCTGCGCTTCCATTCGTCCCTCTCACCCTCTCTTGTACCGCCCTCTTGCACTGCACAATGCTGGCCACATTTCCCCTCGTTATATCGCCCTTCGTGTTTCCTCGCTGTGCCTCGCCGCCAGCTACGTCTGTAAGGCTGGGTTCACAATTGAAACGGCGATTTCAAAAACTTCCCAAGTCCACACTTTCACCAAAATAGTATAATCACTGCAAATTGGACGGCTTTTATATGAACGGAACCATCAGCATGTTGAGGAAATAGCTTGCAAAGTTTAGTTGATTGTGTGGTGGTTGCTGAGTGCATTGCAGAAGGTAGCGCAAGGTACGTGGCGCATTTATATAAGCAGAATTCAAAGATTTCTTATGTATTTGGTGTACATAACTTTAAAAAAATGTCACTTGATTCCTTTTATATAAAAGCCGTCCAATTGTTCTATGACTTTCGTTTCATTGAATGACTAGCTGACCCGACAGACGTTGTCCTGTCTTAACGATGCCTATTGAAATCGAATTGTTATAATTAATGTCGATAAATAAATCTCAAGGGCAGTCGCTAAGTGTTTGTTTTCTTGAAAATCCATGTTTTTCACATGGCCAGTTATGTGTCGCCTGTTCCCGTGTCGAAATACCAACAAAACTATTTATATACTAAGAATATTGTATATCATAAAGCATTAGAATAATAAACACACTTTTTTTTATTAATTATAACAATTTGATTTCAATAGTCATCGTTAAGACAGGAAGCATGTAGACAAAATTATGGAAAACAATGTTCGTATTTGTTTAACATTTGACGAAATTATAGCATCCTCAAGGCGTAATGGCTCTGAACTAACCGTGATGTACACTAAGAAATTCAGTTTTCTTTATTTATTTTTCATCAATAAAATAATTCCGATCGAAGCATTTGTTTTAAACGATATTCAGATTTTTTACATCCTCTTTGTCAAATGTTTATATTGTCCAAAGCGCTAAGGTTAAATTAGAAATAATATTATAAGGTTGTTAAGTATTCTTAAATTTTCTAATTTTCCGCGCAATTAAAAAAAAATTTTTTTTAATAAGAACCTTCTCCTGACAATAACAAACACAACAACAAAAAAAGTGAAATCGGTCCAGCCGTTCACGGGTGATGGCGTGACCAAGGGAAATAGGGATTCATTTATATATATATATATATATATATATATATATATATATATATATGTGTGTGTGTGTGTGTGTGTGTGTGTGTGTGTGTGTGTGTGTGTGTGTGTGTGTGTGATTAACACCACACTTTCTCTTTTGAGGCTAGCTGACGACATTACTTCTTATACTATTTTTTTTTACTTCTGGACAATATTTGTTTCTGGTGTTAGGTTGTTTTTTAAATCACTGTTATCCGTGGATAGAATAACATCAAGCGTAGAACATTGGTCGTACACACAAGAACTGATTTCCATGTATTCGAACAAATAGGTTCACTACTTCTCGAAATTGGTCGTGTGCATAGATATGCTGAAATAGGAAATTGTAATTTTCATGATCTTTGAAATTGTAATTTTCATTTATTGTGCGGACGAGAATAAAGGAAACGAGAATATGGAATTTTACTGTTAAATACTACATGTTTGTGATGGGTTGTTATTTTTTTTCAAGCCGTAGACAGTGACATGTAGTTTCCTTTCGTTGTGTTTGTTTTCTCGTTTTTTCACGAAGTAAAATAAATAAATATTATGATGAAATACAAATTGTCGAATTATCATTCTAGAATCTTCTTAACACTCATTCCACCATAAAATATTAAATAACGTGTGACAGTTGTGTGTGGTGGTAGCTAACAAAAATGTAAGTTGACAATGTAGGTTTCTCAATTTGTCCATTAATTTAATGTGGGAAAAGGTACCCTTAAAATCGAAATTAAATTTACATTTTTTGAAGTATGAAATTAAAACCATAACACTTTTTGATATTAAGCAATGAAACTGAAATGTGTTCAAACAATGAAGGAACAAGTAATTTTCGCTTTTATATGAAGCACTAGATTTTTAAGGCTAAGTTCAGCGGCTATGTTTCTCCCACTATGTTCACTATACTACATACTGTATGCATGATTTTGAATTTTTTTTTTTTTTTTTTTGTTTTAAAATGTCGCCATTATTTTTTATCGTGAAACTATTGCCCGCGTGGTTATTTTTAAATTTATATGGAACAAAATATCTTGTAGCAGCTACAAAATATTTCGTGCTATTTACCCTGCAAAATTTTTTTTGTGGTCACCACAAAATCGTTTTGTTGACACCACTAAAATATTGTGGTTACTACAAAATAATTTTGCAGGGAAGTCTTCCCTACAAAATTTTTCTTTCAGTTTATTTTAGTATTTTGGCGTGCCCTCGTGCAGCACCCGGTCTTGGTACTGGAAGACAGGGGGGAGGGGGAAATAATTCGGCAAGGGCATATGTTGGGAAACATCCCAGCATTCTCATGGAGTGATTTGGGAAAAACCCTGGAAAACCGAACTCAGGATAGCCGGAGCCAGGGATCGAACCCTATACCTCCCGAATGTAAGACGAGTGTTTTACCACTGCTCCACCTTGCACGGTGAGTTATATAGCGCCTTGTTACTTATCAACTTTTACGTATTAACCGCGGGTGTAGTTGTGAAGAGCTTGATTTCATGCAGGACACAAACTCTGTGTGGACGGCCGTAAAGAAGGAGTTTTGGAGTTTGTGGGGGAAAGAAACCGGAGGGTGTTGGGGAAGGAGGTCGTCGGCCAATTAAACGGCGCGTGGTCGGGTCCGAAAATCAGTGTTTATTGGCAGTCGTCCCCGCGAGGCTTTGCTGAGTTTAGACCGGTGTAGTGGTGAGTTGGTTTGACCGGCGCCGTGGAGAGGGGGGTGGTTGGAGAGGGGTGCTAACTGAATAGTGGACGATATTTTACGATATGCGGGATGCACAGACTCTGTGTTTGCTCTGCAAGGGGCAGGAAAGGGGTTGTTCGGGAGGATTGTAATCCGCAGATGTACTCCGATGTGTGTTTTTTTAAATGGTCCCCGTATTGGGAATATCGGGGTTATTCAGCGGAGTTGGCGTAAAAATAGATATTTCACTTCCGGCTTCCAGTATGAAATTTTGTACAATTATTAATTGTTTACTAAGGAACAACTAAATGCCTGGAGGTACTTGATTTTTGGTAACGACCGTCTTCCTTCCGATGATGACGTATTCAAAATGGCCGTCGTGACGAGGAACATATATTTGTTAAGGATGTTCAAGTTGCAAAAATGAATAATTTTATATTTGTACGACTTAGCGTTAGTTATAGACGTTACTTGTGACTTCATTTTCCAGATCTGAAAATTTTCAGCTGTTATAGTCTTCCTATAGCGGCATGGCAAGTAGGCGGCGAGATTTTAAAATATTTTTGCAATGAGAGTTTACAATTAGAATTTATTGGTTTGTGGACATACACCATTGCTCATGTTTTGCTGATCAGTGTTGGATGACAACGTACGAAAAACGAACAGGGGAAAAATATATATATATATATATATATATATATATATATATATATATATATAACGCACACAAAAAAAACCCAATCCTGGAGGAATTCTGTCAGTTTTTTTCTCAAAATAATTGTTACCATAGAGAACAAAGAATTCTAGAGATAGAATTCAGTCGAATATCGTCACAACGCCCAGACACAGAAGACAGACACAAATATAGAACCAGATTCCCAATATGAAAAAAGATGGAAATAGACAAAAAACTGTGAACAGTGGACAACACAACACAAGTTAAAACCAACGAAAAAATGCAACGTTTCGGGGATTGCAATCTATCCCCGTCTTCAGGCTTAGACGCAGCTCGTCGGAACACCAAGGTGCGAAACTGACAGAATTCCTCGGGGATTGCTTTTTTTTTTCTATTTTTTACGTGCGTTTTATATATTTTTTTCCTTTTTCATTTTTCGTTTTTTGTCATCCAACACAGGTCTGATCAGCAAAACAGGTTGGCGGCGCCATTAACATGGTCCACAAAAATAAGTCAAATAATATCCTTCCAATGCGACGACGCGTTGAAGATTCATGGCATGTGGCGCATGGACCGTGTTGTCACGCGAATACTTTTTTACGCTAAACTGCTTAACTTATTGATGTTGCTGTTAATACGCAAACAGAAAATACGCTTTTCACTTTTTTAAAAATTCAGCAGGCTTGTTATTGATATTCCACTATACACCTGATGTACAAATTCTTTGGTTTAAAGCCGTAATATTTGTTTTACAGCATAAATAAAAAACATTTCTTTGAAGAACCGAGTTAAGGATGTTCAAGTTCGATAAGGTCTTAATTTGATATTTATACGGCAGCAGAACAAGCTAATTCGTATCTTTCCGCGTGTAACGACTAACGACAGGAAATGTCTAACCTCTCTGGACACGTCACTTGATGTATGCGCGTGTAAGATAAATTTTGCTGTCAGTATAAATCCATACTGTTTAATAAAAATAAGTTTATGAATTGTATAAGATATAATTAAGTCGATTTACGTTGATTTTATTTATGTATTGTTGTACTTTGATGGGAAAACACACGGAACTATATTGCATAATTTCGCTGCCAACCATACAAATAGTAAGGAGACTATAGTTAATGTTCAATTATATGTAGTAACGCCTAGTGATATTTTTCAAAGGTTAAATTTTTAGTGCTCACTTTATCCCGAATGACCTATAACGGCGTATATTTACACCTGCGTTGAGGTTGGGGCGCGGCGCATATTTGTGATGCCTGCAGCCCGCAATACTTCTGTTTAGTAGATGTGGCATCGTTCACATACCCGCGGGCTAGCCTCCAAGCATACGTGGATGGCATTATCTTCTCACTGGCTTTTCGCCGACACTGTGATATCGTCAGCTTAGTGCAAGAACTGGGTAACTTAAATTTTCCAAGATTAACTTATCTGCAGATGTCTACACTACCCTTATGATTGTTCCATTTGATATGTATACATTTATAATTGTGTTAATTAAGAGTATTGATGCAAGACAAATTTGCATTTCAAAAATAACTATTTGTATGACAAAAGCAATTTTCAGTCTTATAGTTGGATATCTCCAGCTACTGAAGATAAAAATTTTAAAAATTCAGTATAGTTTTAAAAAATACAAATAATTTTTATTTTGTAATTTTATGAGCATGTCATTGTAGCCTGCGATGTCTTCATTCACTGTGATTTTTTTCAGTTTGGTATATCAGTTGGTTTTAGTGCAGTCGTTAAAACGGAAACATGCAAAATATGACTTTAACAAGCCATTACGCGAAAACTATGAGAGATAAAAAAATTTCATAAGAGCCAAATTTAGTCACATTTTGTGTCTAAAATAAGAAAAAAAAATATGTAGTACAAATAAAAAATAAAATAATGATAAAAATTGCTGTAACCGTGCCCTTAAGCCGACGATATGAGCCTGCGTTTGTTGCTTGTTTTTGATTACGTTAGTTCCAGGAACTGTCAAATAAGTCTCGGGGCAATTGCGAAACTGGCAGAAACTTAGAATCGCCGGAATTCTAGCTTGTTCCCGAAAGAAAACGCGAATTTTTCAGATCCGTAAATATACGCAATTATAATGTTCATTCCTGCAACTTCACACTGCCGATAACTGCTGGTTGCCTCGTTGTATATTCCTGTTACATTGTCTGTCATCTATAGTAACGCCATCGATTTTGGTTGTCCAGTTGTTATAAGCCAACACATTGCCTGATGACCAGACATCTGCGAGAATATAATTAATATATTTACATACGTCATAATTATTTCTCAGACGTCATGGAGTTAAGGTTTCGTTGCAAGGTAACGAGTTTTACTAGATGTAATAGTTATACATTTTAAATATATGAATGGGGCGGAAAAACGCGGCAGGGGGCCAAAACGGGGTACCCAAAAATGTAGTGAAAAAAACATTTTTTAAATGTTTACGTTTCGTTCATTAATAAACTTTTAACATAATTTTCCACTGTTTAATTTTTTTAGAAAAAACATTTACTACAATTTTTCACTTAAAATACTATTACATGTATAAGAATTCGAAATGCTAAAAAGGTGTTTATAAAATTAACTTTTAAATTTTTTTTTCTCCAATTTTAGAAAAATAAACTATTTTTTTTTTTAAGATGTTGAAAATATAAGTAGCCTACATATTGTAACAAATTACATAAGATAATTTTGGATACTTTGATTAAACTATTGCATTTCTCAAAGAGGCTGGGCTTTACGATCGGGGAAAAAAATAAAAATAGCTGGTTCTTTTATGTGTGTGGAGGTGTGTATGATTATGTATATGTATATGTGTATGTGTATATATATATGTATGTGTACAATACACATATCTTTTCATATTTTATCTGGTGTATAAAGATATCCCTCAATTAAGTAGATATTAGCTGGGTCATTCTCAGAAATTTTGTCACTTCAGTGAAATAAAAAATATATAAAATTATTAATTAACTTATGTAATTTGGATTAACCACTTCAAATAATCTATGTAGTAAATATTTACAAATGTGACTTCATGTGTTATTCGCGAGTTTGAGTTCACATCATGATTATATTGAGATTCTTTAGTTACCAAGTCAGAGA
>PNEQ01133279.1:0-21357 GCA_003012365.1 Medauroidea extradentata | reverse complement strand
ACCCTTGAAAATGTAAATTTTGGTACACGGTACCGGCCATTTTGTTCTGTAAAATCAAAATGAGGGCAGATAAAAATCAATAACTTTGGGTTTGCACTGTTGAAATATGTACATTATGTGTGACAAAATTTCAAATTTTTTCAAAATGGGTCAGCAACCAAAATAATTGAAATTGGGCGATTTTCCATGGAATGACCCATATATTCGTGCACTGCGTTACACTAAGAACCTTTTTGACACATTGAAGATTTTTACCATACGTATTTCACATTGAAGTGTATCTTTACATTCAACACAATCATTGCGGTTATGGTCAATTTCTATTTCATTTGTTTTAATTATTTTTTAAATCCCAAACAAAAGCAGATAACGAAAAACTGTTTCTCAGTTTGTTTAAAAAACGTGTAAACGAAGCTAATTTTTTTCAAGGCGAAAAACACAATTGTTTCAGCTAATTATGAAAATTCAATTTACATTAACAAACTAATTAGCCAATTTATAGAAATTTGTCAAGAAAAAATACTAAATATTAAAACTCATTTTAACAAAACTATGCAACATGTTTTTCGATTTCTGCTCTCGTTTGGGATTATGAAAATAATTATCCTAAATTAAGTGGACATTTATGACGTGCGTTAAAGACGCATAATTCATTTTCGTTATTTCATTGCAAACTATCTTTCGTTGGTATGTTGTCCTACCGGAGGGGAGGAATTTGGGCAAGGCTTCGTTCTTTATTCCAGTCCTGAGGGCCTCGCTCGCACTAATACAGTAGAGGAATTTTAGCAGGGAAGGCTGGCAAACTCGATGAACGTAACGCGACTACTGCAGGCAGGCAACCTGACACATTGCCACAGCTGTGTAGGCTTGATAGCGCAACTAAAAATAACACGCAATTGAAACACTTGGGAATTGGCCAGCCTTCGCGTTCACTACCCACACGCGACTGGCAAACTAGCTACGCCACGTCACGTGACTCGTGCGGACCAACCACCAGGTACAACCACCTCGAGATACAGCGTCGCCTAGGCAGAATTTCTTCCATGCATCGCTACTTAAGTGAGGAATTACTGAGATTATACAGAGATTGCATTGCATATAATTCAACGCTAAAATTTATTATTATTTCAGAATGTTAAGTTTCTCTTAAGCCAATTTGCAAAATTCAAACAATAGCAATCTGACAATAGCTTGGCAACTTCCTGAGCAAAATTTCTCTGCATCATTCTGGATAAATGTTTGCTACAAAGTTGCAAACATAATATACATATATATATATATATATATATATATTTTTTTTTTTTTTTTTTTTTTTTTTAAGTTTTAGTTTTCCTATAGTGACTTTTCAAAATGTGTAGATCTCAACTGTATAACTCCACGCTTATCTACCACAACCCTCTTAAGGGGCCTGCCTAGATTGGTTATGTGTGTGTGTGTGTGTGGCGGGGCGGGGAGTGGGCAGGAGAGGTAAGTGCCACTACACGACATATGTAATGTATTATCGCCTCTCCGTGCAAGCCACTCAGCGGTCGTGCAGTGTTTTACTATGGTACTAAGCGGCGACCACATTTTATTTATGGGCACCGAAGTTTAAAGTCTAACGCTTGTTGCCATAGAGTTTTTCGAATCCATCGTTAATTTTCCAGATACGGCATTCTGAAAAATGCCATTTTTGGCCCTTTTGAGAAGCCAGAAAACGTTTCTACTTTATGTATAGAAAATTTTTTAACTATAGCGACATGTTTTAAAGTGTTATTTTCGTAGATATGCAGATATGAGCGTTAAATAATTTCGTCAAAAAGAGAATAGTCTTAGCTCGCTGCAACGCATTTGAGGCACAAATAGTGAAGCACCTAAAGTATGCCGCCTACCTACGCGGTAAGGCGCCCGCCTACTGGTCGACCGTGTGTGAGGCACGGCGCCAAGGGCCATGTTTATGGCTCATCTGGTGCGGTATCACCTCTACCGCAAGACACTGACTGTGCTGTGGTATCTTACAACACTCGCCTGACATACTTTCAGTACTGACCCCAAATTTTTACTGGGGGAAAATTTTATGTTAAGTCCATTGTATGCTCCTAGAGTAGTTTCACACGAATCCCGCAAGTAGTTTATAAGGTATAACCAGTTGAAAAAGTCATTTTTAGCAATTTGAGGAGCTCCGAAATGTTTTTTTCTAATCGACGTGATGTTTTGAAACTACACTTCAGTCATCGTTTGGAGTGTATTTTCTTTTCGTGCTTAGATACATTTGACATTTCTGGAATAGTTTCTGTAAAAAACGGTATTACACACACGCTGCAACGCAATTTAAACGCGTGGTACGAGAGGCCCTTAAGAATGTGTGGTACATAAACGCTGAAAACATCAACTGATTCCTACGCTTTTTTCGAAGCCAATATGGATAAAATACTCTATGAAAATCGAAGACAATGGTATCTGCCAACCTTATGCACTGAGAGAAATAATTGTTTCCTCATACTAAATATATTTGTTTAGTTGATGTTTGCTTCAGCTAAACAATATTTTGTTGGCAATACCAAGCTAGGGAGTCCTCCAAACAAATTTAATCATTTCCCTCGAGCAAATTATTCTTTTGAACGCACTTTGTGCCAAACGTATATTTGGTTACTATAGAACGTCAAATAAATATTTTGTGAAAACAACTTGTTACAACTTGTCAACAAAATATTTTTACTTATGAGTGTTGTGCTTTGAGCCAATAATTCTTTTTTCGCTAGACTAAATGATTTTGTTTGCGAAACTAAATCCATTTAGTTGACTTGCGGAAGATGGCAGGCTGGCGTACGTGAGCGACAAGATGGCGAACACTATATACCTAAACTTTCAAAATATAAGCTTGTGCGACAATTAGTGCGTCTAAACTGTTAATCAGCATAGCTATAACAATTTCAAAGTGGTTAATTCGATCGATCACGAAAGAAAATGTTAAAAACTTGAGACACCGCAGCTACACGCCTTTCTTTGTGCTGCGGTGCACGGCAATAATTTGGTAATATTATTTAACGTTTACCTTTTCGCAGACGGAAGACAAACATGTTTGAAAATAACGCAGTACAATCGTAATTTATTACTAGGCCCAACTATTCCTATACAAATAATATCACAAGCATTCTAGCTCAGTTGATTAGGTCATGAACAGGAAGAGGCAAGTGAGGGGATAATGGATCAAATTCTGGCACGGCCATACTTATTTTTAGGCCTTAATATACAGGGTGGCCACTCATTGCAACAAACAAAATTCCCTGATTTTTTCCTGATTTCCCTGACAGAAAACCAAAAATTTCCCTGATTTTTGCAAGTATGAAAACAACATTTTGGCATATTATTCAACACATTTGCCAATAAATATAAATATTTTAAGTCCTTCTTGACACTACTGTCAGTGAACTTGACAAAACATTCATCAGAAATAACAACGAACTTGACAATGGAGTATAATCACACCTACATAACGATAATTTTTTCAATAAAAATGTTATAATGCTCTCAAAACTCCATTATATTCCTTCCTATGACTTTTGCGGAAGTTCAAAATGAACGAGACAAGAAAATTCCTTGAAATTTCTCAGATGAACCAAAAAATCCCTGACATTTCCCTGATATTTTCAGGTGACAATTTCCCTGATAATTCCAGGTTTTCCAGGTGGGTAGCCACCCTGATATATCAAAAAAAATTTAAGTTAGTAAAATATAATTTTTTAGTTCTTAAAATGTTTTCATGTGCGTTTCATATGTCCAGCGAAATATTTTTACGACCCACTAAATATTTGGTACTGCTAACAAAATTCACCTGTTTGCCTCAAACAAATCGAGGGACCAAATAATTTGGTACGAGAAAACAAATATTTCGTTGCCCCTATACAAACAAATGATTTGGTTGATTCAAACAAATTTTGTTTGCACCAATAAAATTTCTCAGTGAGTAAATATTTATCCAGAATTACTAATTCGTTACGCGTGATCTCTTGCGCCGCAGTTAAATGCACGAGGTTCCGGCGTCAGAGATTGTGCCTCAGAAGTTAGTAACACTGGAAACAATTTTGTTTAAAACGTTGGATAAAACTATTGTCTAGGATTGCTATTGTTTAAGTTGTCCCAAATTGGCTTCAAGAAACCTACAGTTATAGATTAATGCTTTTATGTACCGCGCCCTCTTACGCGGTGACCGCTATAAGGGAGACATTGAAGCGCGCACAAAATGACCCATCGCCACAACGAGCCAAACACTTAACAACCGTGCAAGATGTGCGCCGGTTCAGTCTTATGATAATCTAAGCTGCGACCATGTACTTTCATTAGTTGAGTACGTATTAAAGCTCCGTGCAAATTTTCTATCACACTCGCATACATCCGGTTAGTACACTTTAAAGAACGGCAGTCTGAAATCGTCTGTATGTTGGAGAGCTTCGAACAGTTGTTTTAAATGAGCATGGTGTCTTGACATTCCATATTATAAGTGTTCTTTTCGTACATTGACACAACGGACGCCTACGGAATACTACATACATAAAAAATACGAACACAGTCACGTGGTAGGCGGCCACCTTAAGAGTCCTCGAGTGGCGCATGGACGGTGTTGCAGCGTGCCACGCGTATTCTTTTTTACGCCAAACAGCTGAAATTATATTATGATTATACACGAAAATAACTCACTTGAAACTATGCTATGTTTTCAAAAATTTAGCACGCTTGATTGAAACATGATTTCCGGGCCTCTTAAAATGTCTAATAAAACATTTTATAGACTGCTGTAACTCCAAAAATATTACCTGTATTCGTAAAGTACGAAGCGAGAGGCATGCTTTGGTCTACTTCATACTATTCAAAAATAAAGTAATGTGGTCATCGCTTAAAGTCCCGTAGGAAAAAGACTAGAAAGAAAACCTTGCACGTCACTGATTCGCTGCGAATAGAGGCGATATTATTCTCGTCAAACGTGGGACACTGGCTCTTATCGCTACGCTGTTCCTCAGGGGCGTCTTATCAGATTTTTCTTTGAAGAGGGGGACAATTTTTTTTGGCGACAGTGACCTTGTTGCATTTTTATTAAGAATGCATAAATTAGAAACTTTAATAAAAGTTCAGGTTTGTGTGCTTATGTTAGTATTTAAATAACAAAATACACAAAAAAAAACATTTTACAAACTTTTCTTTCTAAATCCAAGGGGGGCATTTGGTTCCCCCTTGCCTCCCTTAACTGACGCCCTTACTGTTCCCACTCGCCAAAGGTGGAAATTCGACACCAGCGAAGACTACTTCAACGACTGTGTACGAATTATCTTTCTTCAATTTGTACTAATTTGTTGACTAAAGAAAATTAGTCCTAAATTGTTATTCAAAGTATTAAATAATTCCACACCACTTCATATATTAGAGAGGAAGCAGTGCTACTAGCTACGTTCCTGGGGTCTAATTAGAATAAATACTGCTAATCGTGTTGGTGTACATCCGTCCGAAATGTTGGTTTTGAAGATGTTACTTGTGACCACAATTTCCAGTTGTGTGGAAATATTAGCATGCATAGCATTCCTATAACGACTAAGTACACATTTGCATATTACGGTTGCATTCATCCAACAAAACGCCATACTTTATACATCATTAAAACGTCACGGGATAAGCTTAAAGTGATTTCAACACAAGACTTAGCATTTTGAAAACTAGAAAACGAGATTGTATTAAATACATCGACATCTTTGGTAACCTATTAAGTACAGAAAACATTACGTCAATCAGATTTTTTTTTTGTAAATCGCGACGTTCGTGATCACAACGATGTCAAGTTAATAGCTATGCTAATTATGTCCGAGGTAACAAGTGCACATGTATGACGCGACGACCTGACATGGCAAGGTGTCGAGTTGCCGCGATAACAGCTGACAGTAGTGTGACCCTGCCTCAGTCCTGACCCTTGATCGTCTGGTTCTAAATCCAAGCTTCGCTCATAACCGACACTGCGCGTTCTGCTGTGCATCTGAGTCTTGGGAATGTTTCACTTTAAATATTAAACATATTGTTAATGTGACTATTTTAACGACCACTTTAAAGGCGTTCACGTGGCAAAAATTCTAAATTTTCTATTTCTACATGTTCGTTCTGTTTGTGACTACATTTTCCTCTTGTAAAAATTTATTTAGGTCTTAGTATTTCCATAGCGACAAGACGAAAGTCAAAATTTGCAAGTTACGGGAACATAGTAATAACAAAACCTGGAATGAAATAATTTAAACTGACATACATAACGGCCAATGTGCTAAAACATATAAAAACACAAAATTTAATTCCTTCGTACATCATAATAAATCAGAAAAGGATGACAATTTACTTTATTTTTGGCAATTTTTTAAAGAGACAAAATTACTGTTAGTGTTTAGTATTAGCATGTGGATCATACACAATATCAGTGTAAATTATTTAATACGAATAAAGTCACTATTTTTGTTCCCACAACTCGCAAATTCTGACTGACATGCCAATATTGGAACACTATGACAAACTTTTTAAAGGTGGAAAATGTAGGCACACGTAACGTGTGTAAAACGAATACTATGTTGTGCAAATATAAAATTATGAATTTTACAACGTGAACACCCTTAAGGGGCCTCCATAGACATGCTGTGAGAGGCAGGAGACTTAAGGTTGCCGTTGGCCGACCAATGTAATGTATTATCGCCTCTCCGTGCAAGCCACTCAGCCGGCATGCAGTGCTTTACTATCTTTTTTCCTATGGGACTTAAGCGTTGACATTTTATTTGTGGCTATCTTAGTTTAAAGCCTAACGTTTGTTTCTATAGTTCTGGTTTTTTAATCCAGTTATTTTTACACATATCGCAGTCAAATACCCATTTTTGGCTATTTTAAGGGGGTCCGAAATTTTTTTTTTAATATGGGTGTTGAACTCTTGGAGCTATAGTAACAATTTGAAGTGTGATTTTCATAGAGAAATATAATGCGCGTTTACTAGTTTCGTCAAAAAAATAATCTGAACTCTCTGCAACGCATTTCAAGCACAGGTAGGCAGGCTCCTTAAGGGTGTTCCAAGTTCGCATAATTTCATTTATATGAAATAGTGTTCGTTTTGTAGACAATACTTGTGGGTACAGTTTCCTCTAGCAAAACAATTTTACCTTTCGTAGTTATCTCATAATGATGCGTCCAAGGCAAAATTGGCATGTTTTGCTGCCACACAAATAGTGAAAACCAATTTAAGTACGTAAGTGAAATTATTCACAGGATAACAATATGCCATAAGCTACGTAATAAAACATTCTAAAAAATTCCGTTAATTATTTTTGTATTCCAAAAAATTGCAGAATTTTCAATTTTTTTCCTGTACTTTTGAGATTTTTTAAAAAAATTCATTGGTCTTAAATATTGTATTGCATTTCTCACGGGATGTAATATCACAGCAAATTATTTTATTTAAGTACGTACCTTTTCACTATTTGTATCGCAGCGTAGCAAGCAAATTCTGACTGTCACGCCATTATGAGAAAACAGAGGTAAAATTGTTTCGAAGGCGGAAACTGTACTCTCACGTATCTTCTACAAAACCAACCATATACAATTATGATTTTATCGCACTAACACCCTTACAGTCAACCTTGGCCATCCATGTGTTGAAACAAGCAATGTTTTCTTAACTAATGCACAGAACGATAAGCAATACCCAACTGTCAATCAGTATAAATTATTTGACTGTCTGCTGTTTGTGAAAAATGGGCTACCATCCTTTTGCACAAACACACAATATACGATGGACTACATATTTGCCTAAAATAAAGGTAAATACACCAGATCGCCTAAACACAAGTTAATTAACCAGTCGAGTTGCAATATATATGTAGCTGTGTTAATATCGATACGCTTGCATTTAGCTATAGTTTTAGTAATAAATGAACTCTTAGGAAACTTATTTCAAACTGACTATACCCAGCAGTTTACTACAAGCGATTTTTACAGACTTCTGGCAAGTAACCACCCCATTCAACACTGGCAAGTCAAAATTTCCTACGTATAAATAAGGAAAATATGTATGTAAAGCTATTTACTTCACAATTGTTTAGGTGAGATACTGATACACCATATCCAACTCTTAATTACTGTACGATTCCATGTCCTTACAAAGTACAGAAGCTGCAATATGTAATTACTTGCAGTGAATGAGTTGGTCTGATGGTACTGAGGTAGGCCAGAGACTAAGTTAAAATACACTGACAGTTGAGGTAGATGCACAGAAACGGTATTTTTGCTCCCTTTGCTTCATAACGTGGCACAAAAAACAACGCAAGTTCGATGTAGCATCTTTCCTACTTACGTCAAAAACTTTACTGCCACTTATACCGTGCCAAAAACTTATTTCGCACGTGACATTACAGTCGCGACAGTTTAAAGTTGGGTGTAACAAGTTTTGCCTAGCCACCAGGCTATTGCCACAACTGAAATCTTGAGGTGAGGACTATGGACTAGTTACGACACACTGCTTAACATGGCATTAAACATTGAGACCATGAACATTTTTTTCTGCAACTGGACGCAAATTTTTTTTTATGAATGTGGTATTTTATTCCAGATCGTGGTTCACTTAATTCTGAAAAATTTTATTCTATGACGAGTACTTTTAATATCCCACAAAATCTACTATCGCGACTTCCAAATTAGGGGCTTCTACATCCCTTAACATTTGAGACGGACCGTGCATGTCCCACCAAATTCCTTTTCGCGTCCGCAATCCACCGGTAAAGTTCATTATTGCAACACTGCACGGAGACAAGTCTCCTCTTGTGCTTCTTATGTCAAAGTTAAGATGGTCATTCGCAAAGAACCAGCTGATTATGTTAAAACAAAAGTTTATTTCGAGTATCATTGTTCTCCAGTATTGGGATTTCGTGTAACTGGCAGGAAGGAAGGGTTATTTTAACACTTCTTTTAGCTCTTTAAAGGCAATGGCTGTACCCGATTCGTTATTCTGCTCTACATACCGGCGAATCCGGGGAAGCCACTGCGTTTGGCGAGACAAAGAAGTGTTAAAATGGCCCTTCCTGCCAGGGTTGTCAGATCTTAAGCCGCGGCCTTCTACTAAAGATGGCTATGGTAGTATTCGTAAATGAACTTGCATCAATAGATGGCTTGCTTTTGTTCTGAAAATAATTATAATAAGTTAAGTATATGAATTGGTTTTTTTTTTAATATCTGCGTGATATACTTGTATGGCAAGTTTACAATTATATCGTACTACGTTTCAAAAACAGATTTTGACTATTTTTTCAACCTGCCGTTACTTCAACTTTACATTTGCATAGCTTATTGACGAAATACATAAAGTAACGGAAACGTAAAGTCTGATGTTCAAGTATTTAATTGTGTATAGGCCGTAAGGGGGGAGGGGGTGTTAGACGATCTTATTGTATTTTCAAATTGAGCCATAACATTATTAAAATCCTATTAAACTTTTCTCTTCAAGAAAGCATACGATACATTCTTGGTAAACAGCTCGACATAAATAAGGCAATCTTTCATTAATTTGCAATGCAGAATTATTGCAAGAGAATTCTTGAAAGTAAACTATTATTCTCTTGCCATAATTCTGCACGACAAATGAGGTTCCACTATTATTTATGCCAAGCAGTTTACCAAGAATATATCCTATGTATTGCCGAAGATAACTTTTTGAATTTACAAATTTAATAGAGCGTAAATGGTATAGCTCAAAAACTGAAAAATCAAAATTGAGTTACACTCCCCTTAAGGGGCCTCCCTACCTGCGCATCAAACTAGTTGCTGCGAGTTACTATTTTTTTTCGGCGAAACTTACATATAATTTTATATCGACGAAGATAACACTTCAAACAACGTTGATACAGTTATAAAAATTAGGCTCTTATTAGAAACATTTTGGACCACTCAATAGGGTCAAAAACGACTTTTACAGACTGCCGTATCTGAAAAGTGAACTGATTTGGAAAACTGCAGAAACAAGCGTTAGACTGAACTACGCTGCCGACATAAAATAATGTGGTCACGGCTTATTACCATAGTAAAAAGAATAGTAAAACACTGCACGCCATCTGAGTAGCTTACATACGTCTGTTAGTGGCACTCTTACCGCTCCTGACACACACACACACACACACACACCTAGGGAGGCCCCTTAAGAACCCATGTCACTTATGTCGATTTTTCTTAATTCCTTCCAGATTAAAAATTTGGCAAGATGTAATATAAAATATTCTATCAGGGACGTAGCTAATTACTTTACCTTTCATTACGTACATTGTTTTAGAAAAATTAAAGCGTAACTATGAAATTATTAACAATTTTCATTTCATAATAAAAATTCTCTTGCCAAATTAACACTAAATTCCCAGTACCGATTTCATCGGATACAAACATATTACAATGTAATTTTCTATAAAGAAACATTGCCAGTTAACCTTAACATCCACTTTCTAAACAAAAAACTAACATCAACAAATGAGGTGACTAGTTTCAAACTGTTCCTAGTATCCGGAGACGGGACGGTAGGTGTTGACGTGGTACAGGGAGGGGAAGGTACGAGTGTAGGGGGAGGGAGGCGAGCGGAGTGGAGAGGGGTGGAGGGAGGCGATCGGGGTGGAGAGGGGTGGAGGGAGGCGGGCGGAGAGCCAGATTTGTTGGGTAACAGCGTCACGGGGCCTTGAACCCGCGGCGAGGCGAACCAACAGGTTTGCGACCACGACAGACTTGCCACGTCTTACATCTCACAGTCTGTTGCTTGCTACGACATTCCACGTGGACACGCACGTGACTACACTTGCACCTAGGTTTGTTCCAACGACCTGCTATCTACTACCGAGATCAGGGTTAGGAGCAGGAAAGAGCAGAAATGGCAGTGCCCTTCCCTTATTCCAGCCGAACGCCAAAACACACGGGGCGTGTTTTGTCAAATCAGCTGATCGTTATTTTGATTGACGTAAATTTTCTTAAGAATGGTAATGTTAGGAACTGAAGAATTTCTCTACAAATTTTTGTAACCAAAATTAATCATTTGAAAATTAAATAAAAATGCCTTACTTGCTTGAGATTCAAGTTGCTACTTTGTATTTTTCAGCAGCATTGTTTTTTTATTAAAATTATAACCTACTAAATGTGGTGGAAGCCAATGTCACATATTATTTAAGAAGCATTAAAAGAAAATTTATTTTCTTCTCTACTGCGGAGTTGGTATTTGAATGTTGAGTCTGAAAGTGATAACTGATCATGTAACATGTAAATTTCCCTTACGACATTCAGGCACAAAATGCAGGTATGACGATTTTACAAAGCACCACATCCCACCCGATTTACCAAACTGTCATACCCGAGATTTTCTAGTCTGACAGTCTAGTACATAAAATCTGCTACTGGTTGCTGTACTTTGCTTTTAAAAAAATCGCTGAAGTACCGAAATTACACACGACGTTTACATTTCTGGCAAGGTAACCAAATACTTCCAAAATAATGCTCGACCTAACTATAACCTTCAAACGCATTTTTTTTCTTCTTTTTAACAAAAATTACAACTTCGCGACAAATTTAACTGACTTCAATCTCTATGCTCTCTGCTCGTCACCAACCGTAATATCAGAAAGAGCGTGCTCTGAGAAAAAATGCAGTGTTCCCGATGCCCGATGACTGACAAAAAAAAACCTGCGTCTAGACGAAAGCTCAGAATGAAAAATTGCAAGGAAAGAGAAAAAGGTAAAGGACTCAGGGCGCCCGAAGAAACCTACTGCCAGAGATGAGATACAGGTGGCGAATGATGTTCTATGGCGAAGGATGTAAGACAGACAGAAGACAGACCATCCATGATAATACACAAGAGTACAGGTTAGAAAGAAAGTTGTTTTCTTACAGGAGAGCTTTACACATGGAAATGTTCTGCCTCTAGTTTCGCTGCTACCGCTAACGGACCTGAAAATAAGGAAACTGTAGTAAAATTATAAAAGTAGGCTTGGTAAAGAGGCCATTTAATTACTTTTGAAGCGAAGAACCAAATTCGACTTTTAAATAGCCAATTTTATGAAACTTTATATTTAATTAAATTATCTGATTGTTTAGTTTACGTCCCTTGATACCAGCGCCAACAAGCGGCAGAGATTGTCCCTGTGCCAAAGTCTTTTCAACACTTATCCTTCCTGCCTACAGTAGAGTTTACCTCACCTCAGTAATTAAAATACATTTTTCTTTAAAATGTTACCGTCTTGTATACTTTAAAGAATGATTGGTTTGAAACTTCTATTTACATTCCATAACTTAGGGTAGAATAGCAGTTCATACTTTTGTTTAATAAACCAATGTGATGGAAAATATTCCAAGGTTCACTGCAAAAGTAAATGCTTAAAGCGTGCATGGTGTATAACTCAGCGCTGAAAGAGTCAATTCAGAATTGTACGTTTCTCGAAGACAATTTGCGAAAACAAAAGAACAGCAATCTTTGTTAACAATATGTTATGCCAATTTTCTGAGGAAAAAATTCTATTAACGTATGAGATTTCGGCGTCAGCGATTGTTCATACATTTAATCGCGGCGCAAGAGATTGCGCTTTGCTTTTTCTGGGTAAATTTTGTTCATAAAATAGGGAAATATAATTATCACTGTTAGTTTTGTAATTATATATTGACTTTCAAAAAGTGTAGATCTCAATTTTAGAACTCTGCGCTTATTTATCTATCACGCCCTCTTAAGTTTTAATTACGTAATTTCCTTAATGCTCCGTCTGCATATTCCATTTATTTCTTCAAGACCGATCACAGCTACATGCCTGCAACAGTCTTGGCACTAAGGATAGATATTGACATGGTTAATTAAAACGCATGGACCTCTGTACTTATGTCTCTTCTAGTCATAACATTTACATTCTTTAGAAATATATTGTAGTAATGAAACCTTAGAATCATTTAAAAGGAAAAATTTAGTATGTTATACGTTTTAAAACTAAAAAATAATTTCTCCTCTGAAAATATTTGCAAGATTTAGAACTAAAAATATCTTGACTCGTGGATCTGATAACTGACGCATGGATAGTTCACGTTAAGGCTATGCTCTTGTTTAAATTTTTGCAGACAATTTTTTACGCCTTAACGAGAGTAGCTATAAAAAATCTGTGTTTACAGTTTTGTTTAAGATAGTCTTCACGTTGGCTGCCTTTTCAAGGCAGTAATACCGCGGTTTTAGATAGTCGCGTAATGAACGAAATTCTGGTTGGTTAACTTTTTAGTCGAAACCGTTTAGTTTCAGGTTTCGAAAAAAATTCGTTATCACGGTAAAAAAAAAACTGGACGCTCCTAAAGTCCTCTCACCTCGTCATGCCTCACAAATGTTCCACGCTCTAATGTCCAACACGGACTGAGTATATTACATAGGCGACAGCAGCGTCCTTGCACGCACGTTGGTACAAGTGGGTCAAGGTCACAATGCTGCCACTAATGCCGGAACACCTACACGAATTTATCTTCTGCTCGGTGCAACCTTGCGTCGTGCTACAACTACACACTACTGAGGCGTTATTGATAACCTAATAGGCTAGTCTTGGAAGGTCAATGTTAAAACACGACCAAACATTAAGGTGGCCGACGAGGAGTGCGTCGAGCTTCAGCAGTTATGATTATTCTAAATCTGTTCAACGTACATAATCTATAATATTCACTATAAACTGAACACTCCGAACGTTTAATTACGAATAAGTTTTAGTGGACCGACAGATTGCAACTTTTGAAAATGTAAACGGTTATACTGGTTTTTTAAGTTATATGCAAGTTTTCGCATAAAAATAGTAAAGATGGCTGCTAACTTAAACGGCTGAAAGAAAACTGTATGCAGTGCTCACCATCGTAAACGACCTATACTTAGTAACAGCATGCAATTAACGAAACAAGGTTGTATAGTCAACTCGCATTTCACCACTATTAAAGCAAACTTTCTACCGGCTGAAAATGGGCTTTGTCCTTTTCAAGTACGAAAATCTTTGCAGAGGTCATCCAGAATAAAGTGAGCACTAAAGATTTAACTTTTGGGAAAAATCTAGCTGCTGCATGTAAGTCAACATTAAAAAGAGTTACCTTACAGCTTGTAGCAAATCATCGCATGTAGTTCCGTGTATTTCCCCATTTGAATACAACATTAGTGAAAGAACGTCTGATGAAACATCTCTGTATTAAATATACTTCAAAATATTTATTTATGATAGTAACATACCTACTGACTGTATAATTTGACTTAATTAGCGCCAGCACAAAGTGATGCAGCTGAGTCACTGAACATCTTTAACATTGCCGCTTGTTCCTCACTTCAGATGTAGTACAAAATTCCACCGACAGGTGGCATCAGACGATCATAGTCAGGTTTTCGCCGCTTCGCTCGGAAGAGAGTTGAATCATTGAGCGTTCATTGTGCAATGTATGGGCGTCTTTAACACATTCAAAATTATTACAAATGGATGTTTATATGAAATCTATTGCCAAATGTGATGCCATTGGCAATCTGTAAATTATGTTTTACGATTGCCAGCCCGAGTATCTGGAATTAGAAACATCTTTATGTTTCACACATTGAGAAATAAATTATTCTGTTATGCCCGTCGTCGTTCATGGCAGTACAACTTAACGAAACTTGAGTTCTTGAATTGAGTGTGTTTTAAGTGTTTAGTGGAGGTTTTTATTACAAATTCAAATAAATTATGCCCGCATTTACGAGATTCGTAATGGCCACCTTGCAGGTATTTATAACCAAGATTACTATTGATTATAGCACCCGTGCATTTAATGAGTAGATATTCAGACAAAATGTATCTGAGCAGTGTAATTTAGATGTAAACATTGTACATGCCTATACGCACAAGGCAATATTTATGTTTTCATTCAGCAGAAAGAAAAAACTAGCAGGAAATAGAAATTGATCAGAGAGTTTTGAAAGCTCACTGTATTCTTAATCACTGACAGAATCTTTTGAACGATATAAGTGTGTAAAATACATTTAACTTTAATATTACACCCTTTGAATGTACGAGGGTTATTTTTTCTTCGGCCTCCGATCGGCTGTAACAAAAAAATAAATAAATTAGGAAATTATTTTAATATCAAAAGAAACCTACATCTTGATACTATATTTCCACATAATCACCGTGCAGATTGAGGCATTTGTCGTACCGATGCACCAGCTTGCAACACGAGGTTTCAGGGTACAAGACTGAATAGACAGAAGGCATTCTTTACAGAGGGTATCTGAAAGCTGGTGCATCGGTACGACAAATGCCTCAATCTGCACGGTGATTATGTGGAAAAATAGTGTAAAGATTTAGGTTTCTTTTGACATTAAAATAATTTCCTAATTCATTCTTTTTTTTTTCGGGCAAGATCGGAGGTTGAAAAAAAAAAGTAAGCCTCGCATCAGACGCGAGTAGTCTGCGAGAAGACTGCAGGTCAGTTATTCAGTGACTTGTGCCTAGAGGATAAGAGGCGCGACGTGGGCGCTGCGTCGTCCTTACCAACTCTACACTATACTGTCCACTAAGGTTGCAGCAGAAATAACTGCTAACGAAATAAATCAAAGAAACTAAATTCTATCTTGAGTCCCCACACAAATTGTCCCGTAATACATTTTCCTTGTATTTTCCAATATTTCTAATTAAATATTCTATGAAAATTTTTTATTGTCATTCACTTGAATGAATTAGCTGCAACCATAGAATGGACAGAGTACAGGCACTGAACGCGCAACTTTCACCTAGGCGGCCACCTTAAGGCCAAATTTAGTTTCTACTGTTTCTGCGATAATTTTTTTTAAGCCATGAACAAGAGCACATATAAAAATCTGACCGTTTTCTTTGAAATCACATTTCCCGTGATAGCTAATTACTTCAAAGCAAGAAATACGGTTTTGACTAAAACGCCAATTAACCAGAATTTCCTTAATTACATAATTAGCTAAAACCATAGTATTTTCAGCCTTTAAAGAATCTGCCAACGTGGAGGTGATTTTAAGCAAAATGCCAAAAATGTTCGTTTAGACGTAAACAATTAACAGCGCTAAATAAAGCAGGAACATGAGATTATGGCCTTAAGTTTGTATGTTTCAACAGTTGAGCAAATCATGAGCAGCTGACGGGGCCGTGGTGGCCGAATGGTCAGACCTCTCGCCTCTGACCAAGGCGATCCGGGTTCGATTCCCGGCGTGGTCGGTCCCAGGTTTTCGCCGTTGGTCGACGGGTTTTCTCTGGGATCTCCCGTTTCCCCCGCCCTTTCAATCCGGTAATTTTCCATACTCACCTAATGTCACCCCTCACCAGCGGTAAAGACCTCTATGTTAAGCGCTGACCAACATTTATCACTCACAAGAGCAGCTGCTGGATAGAATCTTTGTAAACTCTGCTAGAGATCTTTGGTATGGTCATTGCTGGCGAATGTTTCATAAAACTCAGTCACAGAAGGCAGTTAAGGGATGTAGTCAAAGTACACGTAATTCCGAAACGGGAACATGGCGCGTGAGACGAGACGTAGCGCGGTACGGAAAGTTTTTCTTGTGTTAAAAAAAAATGTGCAGTAATTTTATATAAAAAACACTTTAAACAGTGTCCATATGATTTTAAAAATGCCATCCACTAATTAAAAACAATTTCCAAGCTCCTCTAAAGTGCTAAACATGACTCGCGTTGCTGAAGCTGAGGAAATAATCGTAATCATTGAAACCGGCATTGGCCTTAACCACATACGTTCCACAAATAAAGTAACAGGGTCATCGCTTGAAGTCCCGTTAAACTGTTTCTACGAACACACTGCGCCCTAGTTAAGTCCTTCGCGCCTAGAGGCAATGAAGAGTTTAACGGACGTGGTATATTAGACTTGTCACCTCCAGTTTCCGTGCTTATAACTTTAAAAAATAGCTAGCGTACACTAACTCTTAATGGGAAGAAAACCCTTATCAAATCTACAAAGGATCAAATAAGGAGAAAGACTATGGCGACAAAGGACAAATACGAGGAGAAATTAACACAGCATCGAAGGTTTTCCTGCAGAAAATGCAGGATTTAATTATATGTAAGTATACAAAAATTAATTTTAAAATTTTTTGAATAAATATATTGCTGAGCAGATATAAGTAGTTGTCTCGCAATGTCTTGTTACAAACAATGCAATTACAACAAAAACACTTTGGACAACACTGGTAAGGACACCACCGCCCTTACGACATTGAAACACTACACTGACTAGCAATGACCCATTGTCAGTTTAATTTGAGAAAAAACTTAGCCAGGGAAAATACAAAGTTGCAACACGCGATCGAAATGTCCACCATTATTCCAAAGAAATAGCGCAGCCTTGTCACTCAGTCATGGAGATCATAGCGAATTGTATCTGGCGTCATACGTGAACAGGATTCAATGATCCGCTCCTGCAGATGAGCACGGGATCGAATCTTCTCAGTGTAACAGTTTCCCCTGTGCTTCCTGACTTATGAGACATCCTGTAGAATGATTAGATACGCCTGGTCCGGAAAGGCAAATGGCAATTATTAGAGGCGCCAATTACACGTACATACAATACGTGCCTTATTGTTAAATACTATACCGGGACAAGTTTAGCCGTTCCGTGCAAACAAGAACGCGTGCCGCGCTGCAAATGCATTCATTCAGCAAGTGGGGATGTTTGCTTACACAGCTCGTGGATAAACGACAGCCAAGTGTCTCCACGGAGTTCAAGAAGACTACTCGTGCGACTTCAAACAGGCGGTCAAAGTAGTCTTGTACAGTCACTACCAACAAGTGTTTACTAGTGTACTCGAGCAGATAGCATTTTAAGAGGACTGGATGTGTACGAACATGACGCACCACGCATATAAGCGAAAATGTTGGCAGCAGGACCTTTGGCCCCACGCCACAAACTTACAATCTTGAACAGGAATGTATCTTAAAAGCTAAAAAGTAGTATGTAAAACTAAAATTATTATATTTAATTGTTCTCAATTTCATTACAAGCTAACACAAAGTAAATTTTTCTACAAGTAACTAAAAAATTTTATCTATATTTTAGTTAGATAATTAATAAATTTTAAACTTTGCAAGTTAACTTCTAAATTAACGTGGTACACAGATCCTAATTTCCTAGTTTTATATGGGTGGATATGTTATTCTGTACCGCCACGATCTCTGGTAGCAGGAACGGATCTAGGCTTTGCCTTCGCTCGGGGCAAGAATTGTGATTTGTCCCACCTTACCACCACTTCCATCATTACAATCAACCCAACAGCAATAAACTTATCTTGCATACGTTGTTTTGCGATCACGTAAATAACAGTAACATTTAAGTAGACATACATAAAACTTTTACTTACCAGCTACCATTAGCAGTGTTTTAAGCGTGTATTCTAGTTATAAATACTGTATCTATAAATCTACTGTACTCAAGGTTAATAAAAATACAAAAAAAATAGTAAAAGTCTAAATGTTAGTAGATATTTTATGTGTTTACATTCATTCCCAAGTAAAACTTTTCGGCGCCACCAACAGCGCCCCCGTGACCCCACTAGAACCACTCTTGTCAGATGGGGCAGTCACTGGTTCAACTGAATGGCCCGCATATAATTCTGCCCTGATGCCAAACAAACCTCTCTGAAAACCGCCGACTTCAAAACGTGCATTTATAGTTTTTTTAAAAAACAAGATGTCAGCAGCATAATTTTGAGTCTCCTTAAATATTGTTTACATTGTTAGACTGCTACTGAAAGTATGGTAAATAAATCCGTGATTAAAGCATCACTACGCAATGTTAGGAATCTCGAGGCTAATTTCCAAAATAAAAACTACATCCCTGGACAAGATTCTGCCAACTGTATAAGCAAAAATTTAGCTCTTTTCTACCACACACTTTAAAGTTCCACGCGGTCGGTTAAATGTTAAGTACAGTCTGTTCACGACAAAGTGAAACTTACGAAAGGCGCATTTCTTTTAGGTTAATTTGCATTTTTTTGCCACTTTTTAATTTAATATGAACATTGAGCAGCCCAAGAAACAAGTTTTGTACCGTACGCCTAACGTCCGGGTCACAATATTGAACAAAATGCTCTCTTCGCCGCTAACAGCTTGTAGAAACTAGTGTGACTGACCTACACGAAGTTCATTATCACAGTGTTTGTCCTGGAGAACGGAATACCACGGGAAACATGCACGTCAGTTTGGCACGCCGCGTCTACAGGCGACGCTATAGTCGAGCGTGGCAGTTTGACCCTTGTCGCTCCAGTCTACAAGCCACATACGCGGATAATCACATCCAGTACACGTGCTCCTTACGGCCTCTCTCTAGTTGTGCAGTGGTTTCAAAAATATTTTTTTAACGCAAATTAATACAAATATCAAAAATTCATTCTTATAGTTTTAACACATCGTTTGTAGGCTATCTTAATATTACTTTTGCAATACACCAAAATGATATTTAGATCTTTGCCCCTGAAATAGCACATATTTTGTTGTCAAAATAAAGCCAAAAATTAAGCAAAATAATTGTTTGCTAGCAAACGGTAAATTTAAAAAACGCTCTGCCAACATTGTGTTATCTTATGACTACACAGCCTCAAGTTTTTTCAAAGCTTTGGTTAAAAAATATTAGAACTATTTGCAATAGTTTAAAATAAATGAAAGAACATTGCCTTTAAGTGAGAACCCTACACCTTCCTTAAACTCAACTGGGAAGTAACCCCCTTTGTCTTTTCAAATCAAATCTGTCAAACACTTCTAACGAAACTGTACACTTAGCATAGGGTAGACAATTTGACAGTACTGATATCGGCACTGTAGTATTCCTTTAGTTTATAGCCTTGATATTTTAGAAACCGCTTCTCATTCTGCAAAGAGCAGCAATTCTCTAAAAACAAACACGTTTCGTAACTAAATGTGTGAAATCTTCACTGACACAATTAACCGAGTATCCCCTATCTGATGCCGTATCACTTCTTCCGCAAGACAAACTGCGTCCAATGGTATACGAGAACACTCGCCTGACGCTTTCAGTGGTCACCCCATATCTTATTGGTCGAAAGTTTTAAGTCCAATACACTTTCCTATCGTAGTTTCACAATAATCCCGTAAGTAGTTTATATATGACAGATTGAAAATTCCATTTTTAGCCACTCTGAAGGCTTCCGAAATTATCTTTCTAATAACGAGATGAAACTACCTTCCCAATAGTTTTAAGTGTTCTCGTAAATCCACACTAGAAACACTGAGAAGTTCTTAGTAAAGAGTTAGCGTGCTGCAACGATATTTACAAGGCAGGCAGACGGCCGCCTTAAACACAGACTCCGTAGCTTGTGTTCGACGTGGCGTATACAGCTCGAAGCCAGAACGCCATACAGTTTGCATATGACGCAGGCGTGTGAAGACTGCATGCACCTGCATCTTATACAACCTGTACTACACAGTGTCTTAGCACTTTCTTGGCTTACAGGCATTTAACACCACGACAAATAATTAAGGGCGTCGGGTATCGGTACAATCCGTTATTTCACAATGGGGAACTGATCAACTATCAGACGCCTAAACGGTTACAGTAATTTTGAACAGTTATTAGATTCTATTTATTTTGTCTACGAACAATACTACGTTTTGTATAGCCATAACGATAAGTAAAACTTTTACAATGAAGTAAACCTTAGACCAATGCCGACACCATTTATTCACGACAATTCATTTAGCCTTCTTATAACGGAAAACTCAAATATGTGGCGAAATGTGTATTAAACTTAATTAACCTTCTGATTATTTTGATTTGAAATTTATGTCGACTTTGGATATGTCGTCACTACAGTTTCTGTTCGGGAAGTAGTTATGATGGCTACACAATGTCTAAATTGCAACTGGCAGATAAAACATACGTAAACAAAATATAAATTTTAATTAATGAAATATACCTTACGGTGTTTTCTTAGTGACCAAAGTTCTACGAATATAAAGTCAACTGGAAGGAACTTAACTGTACGGCTATTAGTAGGTACGCGAGTATAATGTCGACATTTACTTCAAAAAGACATGTCTGGAAATTTACGCGCTACGCCATGGCCAACTGTAGCAGGCCGGAGTTTTCAATGTGGCAACGCTGCATCGAGAGCCTATACTTTGTGACGGCCATATTTTATTGATACTTTTATATATATAAATTAATGTAGTTTAGGTTAATTATGATGATTGATTGTAATGAAGGGGCCTTTATTGTCATATGTAACATATTGCCATCCATTTTAACTTCAGTATTGATTGTGAGGGGTCTGTGGGATCCTATGATAGGCCAGTATAAAACACTATAAAATATGACTATTAGTAATATTAT
>PNEQ01133278.1:0-21355 GCA_003012365.1 Medauroidea extradentata | reverse complement strand
CATTTTCCCCATATATCTAATTCAATTACTTCAGTTTCATCACTCACCCATACCACAGAACCCTTCAGACCCTCCCTAAGACACACCATTACACCACCCCCTCTTCCATCTCTGTCCCTTCTGAATATGGAGTACTTATCTTGACACAATTCACTATCCCTTACATCCTCACTCAACCAAGTCTCCACTGCTACCACTAAGACTAATAGGAAGTGAGCTAGTCCAGTTTCTGTAAACATCTACACAGCGCAAATGCTGCACGCTGTCAAACAAAGATGGCCACTGCAGGAAAACCAGCAGAAATATAATGAAAATAGTACCATTATTGCAGTACCTAAATGTTTAGGATACCTACTATACATAAAAAATTAATTCTTGTAAAAATGCTTCGGCAACTAATTAGTTTGGAATGACTGTAATTATATCCAGGGCCGCTCACAAGATTTTTTTTTGGGGGGGGGGGATGGGACAATTTGCCCTAGGCATCCCAAATTCAAATCTATTATATATTTTTATATTTGCACATATTGCACGCTTGTTTTACGAAAATAACAAGAGAAATGTCTTAAAAGTTTTTACTTACTCAACTCGATGGCGGTTACAAATCCTTCGCCACAATCAGTAAATGGTTTATTTGTCCCCCTTTTGCGAGGTACACGAGTCGACATCTTTCCACACACGTTGTACGCGTAACGTATTCGCTCCTGTGTATCAATCAGCGAAATTCAACTAATAATTATCACCCACGAGAGTTCCAAATTTAAAGAAATCAATAAAACACACACTGGTACGCCACTAGCACACCGTGAAGCACGTTTACTTGCAAGTATCATTTGTACTGCACACCGTCAAATTCTCCCTATATATGCACAACTACTGCCGCGAAAACACGTGTTATAAGCGTGACGGTTTTCTACTACTGAATTTGCTGCCTAAAGAACAGTTCCGTAACGTATAAGCGCTACTTTCAATAGTTAACACTAGGAACGCTAGTTCCACATAAACACATATCATGGCGAAGATGTAAAACACGGGAGTCGGACTTAGAATTTGGACGAAAAACGGAAAATTTCAAAGTAAGTAAACTACAATTTTCTTCATGTACGACTACTTTTCACCACTGTAGAAACATTTTTATCAATAAACTTTACCTGTAAAGCCAATAGTTTGGCCGGTGCACGATGAGTAGTGATTCTTAATTAATATGTACTTATCTTATAAATTATTTTAAGGCATTAGCGCAATCGCGACCCAGCGAGTCATAAACACTAATCCTTCCTGATTGAGGACTTGACACTGAATATAGTTGGGCTTGGAAGACTCACCATTGCAGATCTTCACCAAAATGTCTTGTTTTCGCAGTTTAACTTGGTCGGCATCGATAGTCATTAAAGAAGTAATGGAAGCTTTCGTTACATAATAATTTCATTAACGCCGTGGGAAAAGTTTTAATGCAAAAATGGTTTGGTTTGGTCAGAAACAAAATCACTCTTGAAACTCTTGTCGCAAGAGGTGTTAACCAAGCTGAATTCACAGCGTAACCACAATATTATAGGGAGCAGAAAATCAGTTTACCCAGAATTCATCTTTAAAAAAAACTAGTTTACTGCCACCAGACCATATTTTAGGTTCTTCGACTACCTGCCCTGCAGCACTCGCAGTCAAATGAGTGCTCCCGACACAACTTACGTACACCGTTTTGGGCGAAACGAATTCCAGGGCAATACTTCACGGTACCACAAACACAAACTTGGGATTACTTGGAACTGTGGTCGAAGACCAAGTTCGCCACATTCCAGCTTACCCGATCAACTTGTTTGCGAACCTCAACAGCCCCACTTCACTCACTTCGCTGCAACTCCCCCTGCTCGCTCGCTTCTTTACATTACTTTAAATTGGCCTATGGTTTCCCTTCAGCCACAAACAAGCTCAACAAATCGAAACAAATACAAAATTCGCCGTCTCGAATATCAATCTCAAAAGCTCATGAAAATCCAAACATCGACATAACATCAAACCGATATAGCGCAATTAGACTTGAGAATAATAAGCAACAAACACAGAACGTGTGCCGAATTCCCGACACTGGATAAAAAAAAAAACGAACCGCCTACGGCGGTGGCTACCGAAGAACTCTGCCACCGGCAAAACAACTTGCTCGCTGGCTCACTAGGTCGTGGTGGTACAGCCGTTGGCCTGCTCCATGGTGCCAACTTAAACTTGCTAAACATACAAGTAGCTACATATGGTACCAACCTACAAAACTACTGCTACTCAGTGACCATCTGTCCCAACACATGTATCATTACACGTGAAAGGGCTAAGAATGAAATCATAGTATTTTTCTTCTTTTTAATAACAATTTTTAGTAAAATTGTTGACATAAGTTACATGTAAAATTAAAAAAAAAAATTATATTCGTTCTACGCCTTGGTTTAGAAATGTACGAATGGGTGTAATTAATTAAAATTTCAGTGACTTATCTATTCCGAAATTAGTTGTGTTTAGTTTCAAAATTTGTCGTAATTAATTTCCGAAGTGCGTGGAAATATTTTTGCGGGATAACGGTAGCCTCATGGCAACAAGCTATTCGATTGCGCTTTAAATTCATACTGACTCGTAATAATTTGGTCGGTTCCATCGAGGAAGAAAATCAATTAGTGAAGCAGTCATAGGTGTCACATGAAGTAATTTACTACCCTATTTCATCTCAGTCAATGCATTGTTCTTTAGTCGGAGACTAAACATGTGTGAGGATGGATAAATCCAGCCTAACACGTCGTTCCGGAGCGAATGCTTTCCTGGAAACCTGAAAAATTCGTTCATCATTTGAGCACAAGCTAGATTTCCAACAACTATAAGATCGTGCTACTTTCGCAATTGACCTCTGACTGATTTGACACTTCCTGGAAGTCTCTGAGCCAATAATACGAATGTACCTAAACACACCCATATCACTTTAACAGCAAACAGCTAATGAGCATCTGCCGTTTGCTTCAATTCGCAAATATTTTTGCAGGCTAGCTGACAGGTCAGTGAACCCGCTTATTTTTCCGGGCTCTAGCCATTAGGGCTGTTCAAGTGGCAAAAAATGCATATTATATTTGTCCGACATAGTGTTAGTTTTATAGACGTTATTTGCAACTACATTTTCCACATGTGAAATTTTTTTAGCAAGTTACCGGAACATACAAAATACAATATACAACTGACATTGTCGAATGAAATAATTTACCCTGAAATTAGATAGTGTGGGCTATATGCTGAAAGATTTAAAAACACAAAACAAAATGTCCCTTCGTATTTTTTAAAAAAATTTCATGTATAAAGAAAATCGTAATTACTTGAAAACTTTTGTTTAAAGTGAGAGAGATTCTGGTCAGCGCTTAGCGTACTGTGAGTTGTGATATGAGGTGTGTATGGAGCAGCGCCGAAATGAAAGGGCGGGGGAAACGGGAGATCCCCGAGAAAACCCGCCGACCAACGGCGTTGTCCGGCACGATTCCCACGTGCAAAATCCGGGGACCAACCCCCGCCGGGAATCAAACACGGATCGCCTTGGTGGGATGCGAGGTTCTGACCCCCCTCGGCCACTTCGACCCTTAATTTTTGTTTAAAACTACAAATAACTTTCATTGTGTGTTTTTAAATATTTTAGTATCTGGCCCATATAACTAATTTCAGTGTAAATTATTTAATTTGAGTAAGTCGGTTTTTGTTATTCCGATGTTGCCATAACTTGAAATTTTGATTTTGACATGCCGCTATGGGAATACTACGAGAGCTAAAAAAATTGTACAACTGGAAAATGTAGTCACAAGTAAGTTCTACAAAACGAACATTATGTCTTATATAAAATTATGCATTTGTTCCACGTGGATACTCTTAAACCCATGGAATGGCCCTGCCTGTGGAGCTAAGTGAAGCCGTTTTGGGCGTCACATTATGGCGACTGCCTCTTCATTAACCAGTTACAATACGATAAGGTCATAGTAATGAACCTTGGCGAAGCAAATGTTTGTTAATTAGTTTTGTAAGTTTCATAGTTTATTTACATTACACGCAGAGGTTTGTATTATTTGAAGGTACATTAACACAAGTATCCGTAACCTTAAATGGCCTCTGCACCATTATGTGACGCTCAAAACAGCTGTTCCAACTACGTCACAAGTAATCTATCTCCTCAATATTATTTCCTTCATAGTCCATGCTTTAAAAAATGAACCAGTAGCACAAAGGCAAAGAAGTTACGTAAAGTAATGACTACATAAAATCAAATTTTGTACAGTTAAGGGGGATCAGTCCCCGCCATTTTGGAATAATGGAACTTCTGCATTTAATTTGCCCTAAATATTTTCTATAAGGTTTTATGCTTTGACTAGGTGGAGGGAATAGTGTCTTACATTCTATACAGTTCACGTGCTCGATTATTGCTTATATTCTGATAAAAATCATTGTATGGAACTTACAGCGAAAATTAAAGAATTCTAAGATGACCGGTACTGATTTCCTGTAATAGTACATGGTATTTAATTCCACACTAAAAGCTTCAGTACAGAATTATAGGTTTCTCGATGCCAGTTAGCAAAAATAAAAAAAATAGCAATTTTAGACAATGGTTTTTGGTAACTTGTTGAGCAAATATTATTTTCGAGTAACGTATTTCTGAAGAACAATCTCTGACGCCGAAATCTCGTACATTTAATTGCGGCGCAAGATATCACGCTTAAATGCATAATTCTGGATAAATGTTTGCTGATAAAGTTGGCACATATAATTATCAAGGATTGTTGTTTTGCTGTTTTTCTATATTGACTTTCAAAAAGTGTAGATTTCAATTGTAGAACTCAGCGCTTATTTATCTACCACGCCCTCTTAAAGTGTGTCACGTGTAATATATAATATAGTTTGTGTCTTGAGAAACGGAGAAGAAAACGGTTTATTATGCTTTCAGGGTTTGTGAACAAGCTGGCTTTGGGCGAACTAAAATAGTTTAAATACCTCTGACTGGTAACACAGGGGAACGCCTACGTGTAAACGACGGGGTCAATGATAAATAGTCGTCCCTCCCTCTCTCGTGATGTACTTAGAATCACAAACCGAATTAATTCAACGTAAACTAGTGTAGGAACAGTCGGAATACACCTTTGCGGTCGTAGGCCGCAGGTGACCGTATTATACCCAAAACTGCCCTGAAGGCAAGTTAAGTAGTACACTTGAACTGGGCGATTAAATACCAGTGAAAGTTAAAAACCAAAGAAATTTTTCAAAGAGGTGTATAAGACCGTAGTTAAAAGGAAGACACGGTTCACATAAATGGTTACGTACCTTTCAGCTCCGCCGCCCGTGGCGCTTCACTCCACGGCACCTACTTTCGGAATGGCCGTAGAACGAAGCCGCGCAGCCATAAGTGATCCAAAATCGAAGATCCACAATAACACTGGGAAATCACGTTAAAAAAAACACTATTGTTAGACATCCTCAAAACACGATGATATAAAACTCGCGAAACGTCGAGAAAAGTGCAGAACAAACTAGCACCGTAGGTACTACTGTACCGACGCGACGCTGTGGACAGACTGCTTGCTACATATAACATTAGCGCACATGGACGCCTTGTTGTGAAGAAAACTCGGTGCAGCGGCTAGACGATCACATCGCATAACAGAAGCCAAGAAGGACTAACCTCTCGGAGCGAGCCGAGCCGACGAACTCATGGTCACGCTGTACGCAGAGCTGGTCGCTTATGAGTGGGAGGGGTCCTCGCGTACTGCACGCGAGAGAGAGAGAGAGAGAGAGAGAGAGAGAGAGAGAGAGAGAGAGAGAGAGAGAGAGAGAGTTGGAGGGTTTGTTGGGTGTTGGCTTGGGGAGGGGGGAAGGTGGGGAGGGGTCCTAGAAAACAGGAGGAGGCGAAGACTTTGCAATCCACAAATACTATAGGTTGTTTGGGATGAAGTGGGCACTTTTGAAACCCCAGCTATTATTTTATTTTCATTTTATTTGTGTAAAAAAGGTAGTGAAGGTGTCACTCTTAGATAACGCTTGAAACCGTAACATCTGTGCCATATCAGACGGGAAACGTTAATAAATCTCATTGTATGGAACTTGACAGCGATAGTTGAAGATCAACCTAGCTACAAGAAAGAACAATGCGTTCTGCGTAGGCGCTGGTAGTTACCTCGCCGCGTATTAATTTTTATTGTTTTTCCTAACTTGACAAAACCGTCTTCTGAATCAGAGCAATACATTTCTTATACTTTAAACTAATTAAAAATAACCCAAACTAATTGTCACATGGGAAGGGGAAAAGAAGGGGAAGGTGGCTCCGCGCAGAACGGATGCGCGTAGCAGTAGAGAGTCATGCCTTGTCTTTCCAGTTGCTAGGCGTTTCTTTATCCGAAGGCCCAGGCTCCTGTCTTTATATGTTGAAATTTAGCTGACATAGGCGTATTTACGCGGTTTAATTGTTTACAACGAAGCATTTTCGCGCTCCTGTTTACCACTTTGTTGAGAACGTTCGGTTACCACAGCCGGTGTTTGGTTAACGTGGTCGAGTTCATGGTCGTTTTGTATTGAAACGTGGTCTACATACATTACATACATTAAAAGGCCCTGTATTTTTTGTATCAATTTTATAATGAATTAAAACACGTTTCAGTGATTTGATGTGATAATAGCCTATAATAAATAGAGAAGGTGATTTATCGCGAGAATGTTTTCTACCAGTGTATTCTGCAAATCAGTGTAGCGTCCTGCGTCATGTATTGTTGGCCCACGGTTATGTGGGCACAGTATAGTTGTTTACAGACGAATCACAGACGTTCAGTAGTAGCGCACCAGAGGTATCATTGGCCCATTAAAAGAGGGACTCGTCAGTAACGATATAAAAGCGTCAAAAGTGAATACAGTACAGTGAACGCTAGCAAACAGTCAACTTTCCCCCGATAAATCACCTTCTCTACCTATATATATATATATATATATATATATATATATATATATATATATATATATATATATATATATATAGACACACACACATTATTAACATATATTTTATGTTTTTACATGTTTAAAATAAATAATATAGTCTGCAACATGACGCTGTCAAATACCTTATATTGCTTAATATGCAACATGACGCTGTCAGATACCTTATATTACTATAATATGCGTAATTTGACGCAGTGGTAAGATCTTAGATTTAGAATCGTGACTTCGGGCTTCGGTAATATGTATATAGTTTTTTCATGTTCGTGCTGTGACGGATTATTAAAACATAAAAAATAACTACAGTTATATGAAACCGAGTTTACAGAATAGCTACGTTCTCTACGTTGTAATGAACCAATCATATTCGGACATTTAATGCCCATTGTGAAGCAGCAATTGCACAATTTCGAACTTCCCCCTCCAACCCATAAAATGTTTACAGAAAAAGCATTTTCGCGTGGACGACATTTCGCTGTGAACACTGGTGACGGCCTGTTATCAATTCAACCACAAAAATACGCCTATTGGTTGTATTGGGATGCTAACTGGTTGTATGCAAAACTCGGACTACGTCACAGAATATCCGCCAGTAAAATTGTTATGGCCCCCATAGTAAATACGGCTCACCGGAAAAATTGTACACTGTTAGGCAACGTATAGTCTGTCTCATATAAGAATTCCCCTTTTTGACATTTGTGTTGGCATTTCTTTATACAGTTGTTTCCATTAAATAAGCAATGATTTCCCCCTGTCACAAGTAATTTTTGCATAAACACACTCAGCTGTGCAGTTTATGAAAATTAAAAGTATTTTCCTGTGGAAAATGGTAGACATGATAGTCTTCGGGAATTCTTACGCGAGACAGACTATAGTGTCGAGGCGGCATTTGATGCGCTCGTCAAGATCGCCCTTATATGACCGCCACTTCTGAACTTTCAACGCGCAGCAGGAAAAGTAATTGGCAGCTCGGGCAAAAATATTCCAGAAGTTGGACGTAATTTTTTTTGTCCGAGACTTGTCGGCCGTGAATCTGAGACTGTAATACGCCGGTTGAATTTGCTGCTTGTTATCGTGAATTTTCTTAAAATCGTATTTCGGGTAGGTTTGTGAGGGGTGGGGTAGGCGTAGTTCATAAAGGCGCGTTTCATACTTCTGTTAATGCGGTGTTCGTGTTTCTTGCGCAGCATACCATTGTCTTGGGAATAATTCTGCTGCCTAGTCAAGGTGTGGCCTGGTGTTAATGCTGAAATCGAGTGTAGTCACGATAGACTTTGACGAGTGCGACGAAGAAGGAAAGTTTAGAAGAGGGGGGAGGTGGGGGTGGCTAGAAGCCTAACAAGCACTGGGCTCGCCCTCGCGTCGGCGTTAAAAAAAAATAAAACAAGGGTTTGAAGGTTTTTTTATCGCGATTTGTTCGCCGATAAGTGCGACTACTCCGTCATTCATGTATGCATACGTGGAAGCGTCGATGCTCATGGCAGGGGAAGAAATAATAAGGGAAGGGGGGAAGTATCGAACGATGGAAGTTCGCGTGCGTTTACTCGCCCTACGGTTTTTTTTTTATTTTTCCCGGCGGAATAAAACTTTTTATGGCTGGAAAATAAAACCATCAGAATCAGACTGCATCGATTCTCCGCCGCCGTGAAAGGCATCCAGATACGACGCGCGGGAGTTTTTTTACCTGGCGGATAACGTCCGATGTTTGGGCACACGATTACGTTCTGAATTTATTTCTCGCTCGCTCGGGTTTTATGTGTTGCGTTTCTCGACTGCGACGGGAAACTGTATTCCCTGCATAATTACATCGCCATCAAGGCCATGATCCATAATTTCTACAGCTTTTATGATAGTTATTTTTTTATTTATAAACGAGATCAGTTGTCGAAAAACTGTTGTACATATTTGATAAAAATTGTTTTTACTATGTAGTCTACATTTTTTTAGACAAATTATTTAACGAATTTGGCTAATTAGCTCATTAATGAGAATTTCTCTAATTGCGTAATTAGCTGAAACCAGTATGTATATTGTCTTGGAAAATTAGTTAACATGGTATACAATATTTTTAACAAAACTGAGTAACAGTTTTTGATATCTGCTCTCGTTTAGGATTTAAAAAATAATTATTTTAAAATCAGTATAAATGCTGGATCGTTTATAAATATTTTCAAACAGGTACCGTATAACCGTAATTTTCATTTGTTGGAGATTGATTTTACTGTATGTTCTAATTTAATGAGAGGAATTAGACCGTAAAAAATTTTATTTAAATCAATAAAGCCAAAAATGTACTTTTCTTTGCTTCGAAAAAAATTAGTTCACGTAGTAAAAACAATTTTCGTGTACAGATTTTACGATATTTCTCCCTTTTATAGAAAAGATGAGAAAACCAACATAAATAAGGGACTAGCAGCCTTAAAACCGTTCAAGTGTGAAATTAATAATTTTATTTGAGTACGAAGTTATTTTAGTTTTGTAGACGTCACTTGAGACTGTATTTTCCTCTTACGGGAAATTTTTTAGAATATATAGTATTCAAATAACAGCATGTCAAAGTCAAAACATGCATTATTACGGCCGCATAAACCTATGGAAAACTATCAGACTTACTGAAATGAAATAATTTACGCTAAGATTAGATGTCGCGGCCTAATGGAAAAAGAAAAAAAAAAACGTGAAAGAACGCATCTTCGTATTTTTCGAAAATTCATGAAAATAACATTTTTAATGACGAAAATTATCGACATCTTAGGTGCACTAAAAACGAAAGCACCGTTTTATTTGATTCAAATATTTCGTTTTTGACGAATAGCGGCATTCCTCCTGAATACAACGATGCCAAGTTTTTAGCAATGCGAATTGTCGACTAGTGGTGTATGTTTGCAGAAACAAGTGAGCATCACCTTCTGCGACGATTTTGTACGCTCGCCTTTCTTACGGGGGTGGAGAGCTCAAATGTCGTTAAGGGCGCTGTTCACCTCAGTTTTCAACGTCTTTATTTATTTTTATATTTTACCAGATATTTTTTTCTTATTTTATACATAAATTGTGATTTAATCTTCCTCTTAGGAAATTTTTGTATTTGGTCTTTACAGTTTTAAATATGCCACTTAATCCAACTGACATACCAAACTGAAAAATCCACGCTATATAACAACGTTGTAGGCTATGATTTGACATATATAAAAACAAAAAACTTGTTTTTGTATTTATAAAAAAATTTTGATGTTTTTTAAATTTTTATTTTAAAATTCAGCAATTTTTATAAAATACAAAAGTATTTTTTATTTGTTTAATGTATGTCAAATCATAGCCTACAACATTGTTATACACTGTGAATTTTATCGGTTTGGTATGTCAGTTGGTTTTAGTGGCGTACTTAAAACCGCCTAGTGCAAATTTTGACGTTTACTACTCATTACGCAAAAACTATGAGAGATACAAAAGTTTCCTAAGAGTAAGATTTAATCACAATTTGTGTCTAAAATAAGAAAAAAATATATCTGGTACAAATATAAAAAATAAATAAAGACGTTGAAAACTGAGGTGAACTGCGCCCCCCTCTCTCTTCGTCCTTTCTCAAGCTGAACCGCCCGGAGAGCGCGCACTAGCCTTTGTACAGTGTCTGCGACCACGTTATCTGTCTATTTACGTGATTCAGACCATATATTCCGAGTTTCATAGGAATATGAGAGTGTGCTGATTTACAGTAGTTTTGAAAGTCCTTAAAGATAAAGTACGTACCAGAAGTTAAGTGTTTTTTGCTCGGCGCTTTCGTTTTCTAATAAAGTAATCTGAAAATTTAATGGTGTAATCAAATTCATACGTTCGTAAGTTGCCAACCATTCGGAACTTGTCTTTGGAAATGAAATGAATATGCGTCGCAATGTGATCTGCAATTTATGTGTAAAAGAAATTAAGGCGGGGTATCCCCCCACGTGTTGAATTATTTCATTTTGCATGTTTTTTAATGTAACTCTGAGAAAAAAAGTGTGAAATTTTCAGTTTTAGAGTGAATTCTACTTAACTTGCGCTACAGTACAAGTATAGGATTTTAACTTTTAACTTATATTCAGACAGCAATGACTCGAACAATTTTTGAAAAGTACTAGTAGTTATGTGCTCTACTGATCGTGGCTTAATATACATCGAAATTAAAATCCTATGCTCGTACTGTGGCGCTAGATAAGTATAATTCAAGCTGTAATCACAAATTTCACACTTATCTTCTCAAAATTAAACAAAAAAAAAATGAACACGCATGGTGAGACACCAACTTAAAGGGACAACATTCAGGAGTATTGTTTCTTAGAAATTTGACTCGCATTTTCGAGCAAATTGTTTTCTCTCAAAGTAATGTCAAACTTATATCGCTCTGCTGTGTACTACGCTCGCAGTGATACGAACATGAGTAAATTAGTTTTTTTACGGCCCTTGTTGCTTTTTCTTTATTAGCTGGCTGGTGTATTTCAATCACTTGTTAGCGTAATTAGTAAGCTCTGTAATGACAGCTTAAAAATTACAGTGTATGTGTACTCACAAGTTAATCCCGCCGCACACGGAACAATAGTACGTGCAATGTTGTATGCTAGGAGTCTTGCGTGCTTGTTTACAAGCTAATTCGCTGACATTTCTACTGGCTACGAGCATCCATGTGAGCTCGGTTACTAGTTTCAGCTAATCTATTCCCGTTGCGTGTTCCACTGCAATATTTCTACAATGACCAGAAAACACGTGAACAACACGGCCCATTGTTTACACGTTTAGATGCACTTGTTTTGAGAAATGACGTTATAAATAGGCCGGAAAACTTGTGTTGGTGCATACACCTGTAGTACAGTATTTTTTTTCTATGATTTTAAAACATTATTTATAGTACATAATTGTAATCATTGCTGGGAAGCTAAAGCCGGATTCACAATCACTCTCAACGTACGTACGAACACACGCACGTACGTTAAATATTAGAGATTGGATTCACATCAATATTTAATCTAGACATGCGCGGAAATTGTTTATGTCAAAACAAAATGTCGGTAATAAATTATCGTAATTTATTTTTATTTTTCGAAGCGAATTAAATAATTTATGCACACAAGATAAATTATTTCTCAATATAAATCAATATTTAATCGGGTTTTACGTTTGCACATGCTGCATTCACGACGAAGTAGAAAGTTGTTCAACTCTATTACGTACGTACGCACGCTACGCGAGGATGTGAATGCTAGCATGCACACTCGTTGTTTATACTTTCACACGTACGTACGCGCGTACGCTAAGTGGTGGTTGTGAATCCAGCTTAATTCTGCGAGTACAACTAGCAAAGTAACCATTGTCGTGTGCAGCGGAAACTTGTAACGCACGTAGGATTTAGGGGCCGATAATCTACCCAGTTAAAAAAAAACTAGTTCATGAACACGTAAATAATATTGTACGCTGTGCGGTCGGCTTTAAACATATGAAAAGCGTTCTGCACCGAAACATTCGTATATTTTACTAGTCACTGTCCAACTCTTAATAATAATTCCCCAGAAATAAAATATTTTTCGGTTCCATAATTTTCGTACAAGGGTATGTCAAAGTAGCGATCTTACTATTTTCGCTACTTACTCAAAGTAAATTTTATTGAAACATTACGGTTTAAATTATTGTAAGTAAATGTATTAAGCTGCAGAATGACATTTGTTATTTCACATAAAAATTAATTTTGTAAAGTACACATACTAAAAATTATGCAAAACTGTAGGTACATTCAGTAAAGTTTGAAATAAATTACAAATGTGTCATTCTGTAGCTTAATACACTTACTTTCGTTCTAAATTATGTCAGTTGTATAATTTGGTTAGTTTTTTTTTTATGCGCCTGTACGAAAACTATGAAACCGAATAATATTTGACTTGTGGGAATTGCTATTAATGTAAGGCGTAATAGTTTGGCAGTGTTTGGTACAATTACAAAATTACGATTTTTTCGTGCAAAGCGCCCGTAAGCCATAATAAATATATTTGTTACTGTTATTATTGACAAGACGGTTTTAAATGTCCTCACTTTATCGTGAACAGCCAGTAACTATGTCATTAGAGACCAGAATAATTCGCTGATTTACTGACCTGTAGACCTGCCTTCAAGAATATTTGTGTACTCAAGCAGGCATCGGCTATTCATTGGCTGTTCTCGGACTGTGGTACGACGTGATTAGGCCTGCATTTACTGCTGCTTTATAATTAGCTCTGCTCCTTCCAGTTGGTGTCGTAGCAGTCAATGGACGGCTTGGCCCGTGACGTCAGAACAGATCGCATGCTGGGAGAATCAGCTGATTTTGCACATTAAATCGCTCGTTTGCCGTAAGGCTCAATGCATTAGCATGTTTGTTACATGATTTATACCGAACTGTGTAAAACATTGCTATATATTTAACGACAGTTCTTTAAAGGGATACAAAGTTTCATAATGTTCTGCGATTTAAAAATATAAATAATCGCATCGGAAAGTCCGTCACTTGACTGTCATGCTCGCTGTATGTTATTTCTGTCTGTTTTATCATGTATTTATTAATTTAAACAAATGCGCGCCGTTTTTTTGATAATTGTTATATTTCAGGAACAGTGTATAGTGCAAATCACTTAGGCTACTATCACAAGGTAATTTGTAGGCCTAGGCCTACTTCTTTTAGCCACGCATGGGAATAGGCTTATAAGTTCATATTTTGTAACAAATTCAATGATTTTAAAGAAACCGTAGGCACCTTTATGAAATTAATAGTTGTATTATGTTAGAATCACATAATTGTAGGAGTCAATGTACGCTTTTAATTTTACGTTTCTGTCCTGACAGATTATTACTGCATGTCAATGGGCTTGTATAGGCCTACCTAGTGATTTATGTTAACCACTTGTAAGTAAATAAGAAATAACATCCCAAAGTCACTTACGAACATATTTAAATAGAGACGTTGTTAGATTATACACTGTCGTGGTTTCGTGCTTAATTTTTTTTGCCTCCTTGTTGAGGTAACTGCGAGACGAATTTGAGGTTTTACCATGCAGAACTAACCTAAGACAATTGGGGGAAAATTAATTTTTAAAATGAAAATAACTAGTGTAGTTTATTGATATTACGTTCGATTGGCTAAGTGTTACAGTGTTTATGTACTGGTCATACGTTCGTGTGGGTACATACATTTTTATTAGCTTAAAGTAAAATTTGGTTTCCTTGATAAAGATAGGTCTAAGCTTTTTGTCAATTTCTCAGAAATGTGTGGTAATAACATATATCCATGCTAATTTCTCCAGAACGTTTAAGGAATGTTACAGTTCAATGAAATTAGTGCAATCAAGCATCAAATGATATAGTTGGAGTTTTTTTTATATACTGTTAACCAAACTCCCATATGCATATAGGCCTACTTCGTTTTTTTGTTGCTTACACATGCCAGCATTAATTGCCGGGTATTATGTTTGTTTTAGGGAAGTGGTTAATATGTTAACAATTTGTTACATGACTTAATAATTTCTAAGTGTAGATTACTGAAGTAAGATTCTCGCTGTATGAAAACTTACATTGTGACGGTCTGTTGGGAGAAGGTTCATTGTAGGCCTAGTCATTTTAATACAATGTTTTTATTGATATGTTGCGTTTACTGCAGAAGACAATAACCAACCAACCTTGACCTACTGGAAATACTGCCTGGTATAGTAATTGTGTGTGTTTATCATAAGAAATATGCAGCCAAATTATCGTCTCTTGTTAACAGAGCCACAGTTAATTTAGCTTCGTCGTTATTTATTATTCAATACTATTTATGACATACGTATTTTAAAAAAGTCTTCAGTCTTCAAATGCCGTATACTAATAAACGGTAATTTTTCGACTGCGAGTGTATTAAAAGTGTTAATTAATAAATAGAAACTCGTCAACCCATATCCGGCTACGTTTGTGCAAAATCAGCGGTTACTACCCACGATTCAGTGCGCAAATACTACTGGCCAAGCCGTCCATTGCGTGGGTGACACGAACATATAACGTAGCTGTACCGAATATGGCCTGATTAAGGTTAAAAAATCACGTGTGCCTAAGCCATTAATTATATTACTAATATAACACATGGATGATGTAAGACAGATATTTATGGGCGGTGTATATTCATACTGGAGACTAGAGTGTATGTATGATCCCACATAGATCTCGGCATTACCACACAATGGTGACTAGTGGGCTATATTGAGAACTGGGCCGTATTCGGTACAGGTACGTTAGTTTGAATTCAAGACTGTGCCCAAATGAAAACGCGGATTTTTCAGGGCCTTATATATTAATAACACCCTGGCATGTGGAAGTGAGGGTTTTACAGCCCTTTAACTACCTGTTTATTCTGTTTTTGGGAGTTTAATTTTCTAAATCCTGAAAAGTAGTGGATATCGCAAGAAAAGTTGCATAGAAATGTTGGAGACTGTATTATGTAACCTAATTTTTAAAAATCATTTGTTTATGTAATTTTGGCTAATTATCGTCTTCATTAAATATTATTAAAGTCAATAATTATCCAGAATGATAAAAAACGTATTTTTTTTTTTTTCGAAAAGATAGACTACATAGTGCAAATAAGGTACCTGTACAGAATACGGCCCTGTTCTCAATATGGCCCACTAGTATACACTCTAGTCTCCAGTATGAATATACACCACCCATAAATATCTATCTTACCTCATCCATTGTTATATTAGTAATATAATTAATGACTTGCGGTACACATGATTTTTGAACCTTAAGCGGGCCATATTTGGTAGGTATATGTTAATTTCCAACATTTCTGTGTAACGGTTTTATATCTGCTCCCATTCAGGATTAAAAAAAACTTATTAAAATAGTATACATAGGGAGCCGTGGTTTTAAGACCCGATGAGGGTGAAGTGAAGGTGCAACACAACATTCATGCCCGAGCCAGGAATCTAATCCAGGACCTCTTGCACCGTAGATCGGTGTCAAACCGACCACAGTACGGGAATGACATGTGCAGTTGTGGAAAATTTGACTTTAGTTAGAGAGATATTATAAAGTGAATTAGAGATTTAAAGAGCAAAAGAGTGATAAAAAAAACTGAAATGTGGGTGCTGTGTGTACATACGCACAAACAATATTTTACGTAGCCAGCGCAAAGAGGGGGAAAAAAAAAATAAAGCTATGATTGCAGGTTCGGTGACATAATAAATGCGTCCCCATTTGCTTTCCTCCCCCTTTCAATCCGTATATTTTTGGCTGTCGTCAGATGGTCTAGAATGCTTCTCTTGTTGCCACGTGGTTGACCTTTTTCTCTTGGTAGCTTGTCTTGTATTGGTTAAAAGTTACCTTAATTAATGTGCTTCCCCCTGTTCCCTCCGCAGTTGTTAAAGAGTGTTTTTGGAAGTGGCCGTGGTAAGGTGAGGAAGGGGGCTCGCCCCATCCTTGTAGTTCTCTTTTGTGGGCGCTCAGCGCTAAAAGTAGCTCGCCATTGTTTTGTGACTGACTTCCTTTCTCCGATGGGGCCTTATTAATGATGTTGATGGTTGGTTGGAGGTAGAAAAGCGGCGAAGGGTTTTTTTTTTTTGGGAAAAGGGGAAGGGAAGGGGCGAACTCCCTAACTTCGCTTGCATCTGGCGAAAATCCCGCGACAGCACACTCAAGTCGGCGTACGTCTGTGGACACAGAACAGAAGTAAACAGAACTCATTTTATTTCCGGTTCGATATTGTTTCATTGCCCAGTACCGGCATAACCGAATCGAAGTTATTTTTGATGCGAGAAATATATACACCATGAAGTTGTCAATGCGTAGTCCCGCCTTAACAATTTAAATATGATAAAAGACAAATATTAAAACAAAATTATTTGACAAGTTTTTGCTTTATGTACAAATACAAGAAATTTTTAAGGCTTTGACGTGTCATAATTCCCCCCCCCCCCCCAACGTTTGTCTTGGTTTTATGGCTCCACTTTAAAGGATCTAGAGGTCAAACAAAATCAACTAGGAAATATTTCTTGTATGGTTTTTTAAACATGTTTGTGAACATGTGATATTTAATATTTTGCAGTGAAAATTTCACTGGGTGAAGTATTTCTTGAAGTCACAACTCCACGAAGAAATTTACTTGGAACAGGGCAATTAACCCGACATCATTTAGGGATTAATATTTGAGTAACATTTCTTTGAAGTGTATTACAAAATTTAAAATACAACTACATGCAAACCCCTTAAAGAATTTTCGTGAAACTTCTTTATCATGTACTTGTGTATTTAGCATTAGTCGTAAATGCGGATCAACGTGGTATTGTACCACAATTTCAAAATTTGTATTGAAAAAAAAAAATATATATATATATAACCGTAATTGGTCACTCGAACACCCTGAATTATATGATGTGCAAATAACAATAGTAAAACTTGTTTCGTTAACATTTTGTGCGCTTGTTCCCGTTAAGAGGCTTATGCACCTCACGCATGAACGGTGTTGTAGTGTGCCGCGCCTTTTCTATTCTATGCGAAGCTCCTTAACTTATTCACAATATGTTTATCTACGAAAAGAACACACAGTTCAAACTATGCTTCTATCATTTTAAAAATGCAACATGCTTATTAGAAACATGTTTTTAGGCCCCCTCAAAATGGCTAAAAACGGCTTTTTAGACTGCCGTAACTGGAAAAAAGAAAAAAAGTTCTACTTTATAACATTGAGTTTCTTCTCGGCATATTATATTTTCGTTGGTCATCGTCGAAAGACAGCAAAAAAAAAAAAAAAAAACTTTATTAGAGTAGGTATACTGTGTCACAGAATGAGCAGAAGTTGTGATGTACTGAACTGAACGTCTGTTTGTTTAGGCTTATGCATTTCCGGCCCTCATTAGCTAGTGGCAGGAGAAAGTCTTCGTGGCTTACGTACTTGATGGCAATGCCACTTTTGCACCTGTTAGTGCAATCGTGCAAAAATTTAGGTGAGGAAGGTAAAAATAAAATAAGTGTAGCTAGTACTCGTGTCAACCCACTTCCCTCTCCTTAAACTCGCTCCAACGCAATTCGCGCAGTAGGTACGCCGTTTATTCTCGGTTGTTTCATGTTATGGGACAAGCGAATCGACGCGTCTGTAAGGACGATGTTCCTGCGCACTTCAGACGTCACATCCTCTTTACGCGCAACGCTTACGATTTGCCGCGCGGTCGTGCAGCCGGCACGATTGGCTCTTCGTGCGGGGACCGTATAATTTTACGGCAAAGTCGTTTCATATGTTTATGGTTTCCGCTTTTGCGGTTGTTTGGTGTAGTGTCGTAGCGTAGCTTCCTCCGTTCCCTGCCATTCCTAGATCCCCCTTCCTCCCCCCCACGCTCTATTCCAGTACTAGTTCATACACTTCCTTCATCTTGTTCAGTACGCGCTGCCCCCGTAGCGTATCTGTTGACGTAGCCTGTTCCTCGCCATTTTCGTCAGACATTTTCACTTTCCTCATATTTTATCTGAATTTTTTTCCTCTTCCTTTTCGTCACCTTCGCAAGCATCTTAAGGGCATGGACCCGAGTTTCTTCATGTTTGACGATAATTATTTTTAAAAATATAAACGGGAGTCGATATCGTTAAATCGCTCTGTAACTTTATTATGACTGGTTTTAACTTTGTACACTGATTTTGTCGAGACAGAAGACAGCGATATGGTGGCTAATTAGTTAACTAACGAAACTTTCTTTTAATTAATTTATTATCTAAAATATTAATACAGTTTGTCTCGAAAAATTACATTAATAATAAAACTAATCTGCAACAAAGTTACTTTACAATGCAATTTAACGATATCGGCTCTCGTATGGGTTTTAAAAAATAATTATCTCGAAAGCCAGGGCCAATGCCCTGTACGGCACTGTAGGCAGAACTTTTCATCAGTACATTTTTAGTTTTATATTTGTATCAGTTTTTTAAACATAAATTGTGAGTAAATTTAGTTCTTATGAATTATTTTTATCTATCATAGTTTTTGCATAGTGACTTGTCAAACAAAATTGGCATGTCACGGTTTTAAGTACGACACTGAAACCGACTGACTTACCAAACTGAAATAATTCACACTGAATAACGTTGTTGTAAAAACAATTTTAAAAAATACTGAACATTAAAATTAAAATTTTCAAAGTGCAAGAATTTTTTAGAAGTATATATATATATATTTTCTGTAGGAGACCTTGTTGCCGGCAGCATAGTCATTCATTGTGAGTTGTTCCAGTTGGTTTTAGTATCGTACGTAAAACCGTGACATGCAAATTCGTACTTTGACAAGCCATCATGCAAAAACTGTGAAAAAATTTCATGTAAGCTAAATTAAGTCACAATTTATGTTTAAAAATAATATCTGGCACGAATGTAAAAATTAAAACGTAAATATGAAAATTACTGTCTACCGTGCACTTATAACATTGGGCGAGAATATTATTTTGATTAGGAACATTTTGTGCAGAAGTGTTAAATTAAGATTCCACTGTACCCCTGATGTGCAAATTCTTGATTTTCAAGTAGTAATATTTGTTTTACAGTAACAATAAAAAATATTAGCTTGTAGAACCAATTTTATGTAGGATGTTCTTTAACATTAGCATTTTTGCGCTAAATTTGCATTACTTGTTAAATGCAATTCGTAAACAGTGAGAGAAAAAAATAGTTTAGCCGGCGGATTATCTCGGGAACTCCTGTTTCTTCCGCCTTTCTCATTCCTTCGCTGCTCCACTCTCACCTAATCCTTTTCTCGAGCCGAGGGCGACAGGTATGTCTCGCTAGTCGAGCTCCCACCCGCATTGTGGCCCTCCTAGAAGGCGGGAAACATGTAGTGGATTTAATATTGGCTTTACAAAAATTCTGAGATTCAAACTGACTTTTTCTTTGCGTAATGTCCGTTTTACGCTTTCTTAAACGGTTTGTAATGCAATGTTACTTCGCGCGCGACGACAGAATCGTGTTGTTATGATGATTGGTGTTGATACTTACGTACTTGTATAGTTGCTCTTGTATGTGGGTGATGTTATATTACGTCTACACCACAGCTTCTAAATTGTGTATGACATAGCGGCGTTTGCTCAGCAGGCATAACATCTTTTTCAACGGACTGTTGAGTCTTGCTCATGGTGGCAATTAATGTTCTCTTCTTCTTCAAGACTGGCGTGTATTTGATACATTTGTCTGCCTCTACTCTTCTCTCTGTAGACGGTTTGTTTGGAGCATTTCAGTGTCGCACGCAGGGAGAAGTGAAGCTGCGCGTGGCGTATAGTTGCAGATGTAAGGAATTGAGCTCAACCATGATATATGTCCACATCACATATTTTCTCTCTTTGTGTGTGTGGAATGTTTCCTGAAAGTTTGTCCGTTCCTTTTTGTAACATCCTGTAGGCTATACTACACACGAACTGGTGCAAATTTCCGACAGTTTTGCTGGGATAGCTTTTTTGTGGTCCGCTGTGCTTTACCATTTGCTTCCCAGGGTTTTGTATTATGCCAAAAGCGATTGAACTGTATTCTCGTATTCTGTAGGCCTAAGTCACTACATTGTTTCATAAAAAAGATTGAATTAAGTTTTTCAAGTGACGTTTGGAATAGACTGTGGGCGTGTCTGAATTCACTCAGTGTGTTCTCGCACTCTCGCGACGACGTCATATTGCATCAGAGAGAGTGCTCTCTGGCCGTCTCAATTTGTTGGCGAGAGTGCGAAAGAGCGGGAGAACGAATCTGTTCACTCGCTGCACCCTCTCGTACTCTCTGGCGCACGCCATCTTGAATACAAATATGGTTTGAGGTTATTAAAGAAATGTATTTTTGAAAAAAATATATCAATATTTATACATAAATAATATTTACAATTAATAGTTAATTAGGGCGAGAAGTTTTGTAAACATTTTCTCCCCCATATACTTTAAATACATAAAGTACAAATTACGGCATTGCCTATAAACAGTTATTCGCTGCTTGAAATACGACGCTGGTAAGTTTTAAATTATTATATGAATTACCTAGAAGGGTGTTAATAATATTTACGCACTTGTTACATTTGAATAGTTTGTTTACAAACTTGAGAGTGCATCTTCCCAGTTGGAGGGAGTGAGAGTTCCAGAGAGCTCTTTCTCGTGGTAATGCGAAAGTGTGCTTCTCTTCAGATAGTACTCTTTAAGAGTTAGTTGGAGCGGCGGAGATACCGAGAATTGGAGTTTTTTCATCCACGGAAACTAGCCGAGAGGCGGAGCCTGGCGCTTCTCCCTCCCTGCGCGTAGCAGTCACGTGGCCTGCTGAGTGAGGGGTTGAGAGACAGAGTGGGGGTAGAGGTCTCCGCGTCAGGCGTGCTGGCCGTGGGGCGGCCACATTC